>JAUTBZ010105091.1:0-16230 GCA_032361785.1 Lepetodrilus galriftensis
TTAGGGTATGAGTAATCATTATTAGTATATGCTATTTTGGAAATGTATTCTTTTAGTTTTCATTCTCGATGGTAACTATTGCTTGTTATCGGTATATTTAGCATTGTCTTAGTGAAGCAGAGCGGTTAAGAAAGATTTGTTTTTATCGTCAATAATGGTATTTAGCATCACTTTTTCTTTTTGTAAAAATTTATTGTCTGGGGATATCTTTATGAGAACTTCTCTTCCATAAGTTTTTATATCTGGAATCTTTCGGAGTCTTTCAGGAATCTCGACAATTCTAGATCCCAGACCTATAACTGTACCGATGAGTTTATGCTCATTGTGCATGGACGATGTGATACTGAGTTTGTTGCCTTGTTTTACTTGTAGTAATAAGCTTTCATGTACAAAACCTTTGACTAGTGTGGGGTTGACTTGATAGAAATTCATTAATGTTTTGAAGGCGGATATGTTCTCATTTTCTTTACACAGTATAGAACCTATAATTCCATCTGAGGGGGCATATATGGAGAGTTGTTCTTGCTTAGTTTTATAGTGAGCTATTTTATTGTCAATGATATTTTTCTTGATTTTAGAGGGTTGTTCTATACTTGACAGGAGCTCTTCTTGATAAGCTATCTCTTGGTTGTATATTGTAGCGATGGTATTGAGTTTTTTTACTAAGAAATCGACTTCCATTTCTTTGGGAGATTGAGTGATCTTTTTTACTTGTTTCAAGCTTTTTAAGCCTGCATACAAAGCGTTGTTTAATTCAATTTCTTTGTTTATTTCATTGATAGTTGCATTGATTTCGTTAAGCTTATTTGTTTTCTCTATTCTTAATTCTGATAATTTGTATTTGATATGATTCATATCTTGAATTGTATTGGCAGATAACACTTTTTTCTCTAGTTCTAGTTCATTTATTTTTATTGGCAATGAAGTGTTCTTAACTACTAATAGTAGCTCTCCTTTTTTTACTTTTTTTCCAGTAGAAACGAATATTTTTTCAACAAGTACGGCATGGGAATGATTAATCTCGGTCTCCTTATTTTCGGAGAATCCATAAAAGAATGCGGCATCAGATTTTACTTGAATATAGAGACTATACAATAAGAAACTAATGCCCAAGGCAAAAATGTATATGAGGTTTAGATATTTCATGTTCGTAATTATTATACTATATGTCCATAGAGGTATTTCTATCCATTCCATACTTGAGAATGGTTATACCTTCTCTGTTTATCAATGAATCTATAAGCATTTGTACTGTTTTTTTATTTTTTAGTTTTATATCATAGTTTAAGTGTATCGTATTGTAAACGGTAGATGATAAGGGGTATCGTTGAGGTTGATTTGTGACTCCAGAATCATTGTTCCCAATCTCTTTATTGGCGGTTATCAGCACTTTTGATATGTCAAAGTATTGTTTCTTAAGTTGGTACTTTTTACAATGAGTATGGATTATCTTATTGACCTCCTCTATAGGCACTACTGTGGAATCTATTTCTATTTTTAGTTTTCCTATAAAACTATCTTTCGGGCTAAAAGATGAGAAATACAATAGAAACGCAGTAAAACAGAAACCCAAAGTCCCTACCGCAGCTATCATGAATCCGAATACGCCAGTAGCAATCCCAACGGCTATAGCTCCAAACATAAAAACAAGATTTCTAGGATCTCTAACTGTTGTTCTAAATCTGATAATAGACAATGCTCCGATCATCCCAAGGCCTCTAGCGACACTATCTCCGATGGCTTGGATAACAGTCGCAGCCACTATAGTTACTAGGATCATGGCTTGAAGAAAATGATTAGGTCGGTTCACGTCCCGAGATGTCTTGTCATAGGTAAATACCAATAGTACCCCTAATACCATCGAGCTGATCACCGTGATAAGTATCGAAGTGAATCCAGGATTCGCGGAGTTGTATTGTAATGATGAGATATCAAACATTTTAAATATTAAGGGTTAAATCTAAAGTATTAAAACAAATTCTTTGTTTTACTATATGCCGGTTATAGCTAAATCGATGCATGTGATTTATTTTTCCTTTATATAGTATGCTAACTAATTCTTCTAGATGTCGTTGTTTTTTTGAGAGACCCTTACTCTCTAGAAAAAAAAATATTATTTACTTGCAATTATAAATGCTTCCCACTTTTTGCACATCTCAGCTTTTATAACTCTCGGAAACTTCACTTGAGCTCCTTCTTTTCCAATCTCGGACAAGAAATTATAAAAAGTTTTTACCGGTACTTGTTCTATAAATATATCTTTTAAAGCGGAGCTACGTTCGGTTTTGTAATCATCATTGAGTTCGCATAGATTATTATCTAATAATTGTTTGAATCGAATCATATCGATGGTACTGTCAGATCCTATGAACCATTTATGTGCAAATAAATTTTCATACGCATATGCCTTCACACAGTACTCAGGTATGGTGATATCCATCATCTTACAAGTCAACTCAAGTGCTTTATTCATATTGTCAACAGATAGATGTTCCCCACAGATGGTTAGGAAATGTTTGATACGTCCAGAAATAATTATTTCGGCTTTTGGGGCATCAAGGAATTTTATGGTATCTCCAAGTAGATATCTCCATGTACCCGAACATGTGGAAATAACTACGGCATAATCTACCCCTTCTTTTACAGACTTTAATGATAGGACTTTTGCATTTTTCTTTACCACCCCATCGGCATCAAAGTTGTCTTCTGTAAACGGGATAAATTCAAAAAACACTCCTCTGTTCTGGATCAGCTTGATTGGCCTCCCATTTCCACTGCTATAACCTAGAAAGCCTTCTGATGTCAAGTATGTTTCCATATAATCAATTGGCCTACCCAGTAGTTTTTCAAAATTCTCTTTGTATGGTCCAAATGCTACTCCACCATGAACCAATACACTGAGGTTTGGCCATAATTCATGGATATTATCAAGGTTGTATCGCTTGATGATATTTTCAAGAAGAATTTGTATCCAAGAAGGTATTCCTACGATCAAACCAATGTTCCACTCTGGAGCTTTTTCTACCATTTTTTCAATTTTGGTATTCCAGTCTGTAATAGCAGTTATCTCTCGTTCTGGTTTGTAAATCGGATAAAATACAGCTGGCATATTGCTATTGATGATACCACTTAGATCCCCTTCTTTTCTATTTCCGATAATATTCAATGATGTCGATCCTCCTACACCTAAGATAGCAGATTCAAAGAAATCTAGTGATAAATCAAACCTACTTAAGTTTTGCATCTGTCTCATGCTTACTCGATTAATTTTTTGAATCATATGTTTTGAAACAGGAATATATTTGCTTGCTGCACCAGAGGTTCCTGAACTTAAGGCAAATTTATCTATAACGCCTGGCCATGTCACGTTTTTCTCTCCACGATGTGTCCTATGCCACCAATTGTTGTACATGGTATTGTAATCATGTATCGGGACCTTGTGCTGATATGCAGCTAGGATATCATCCGATTTCAATATTTGATTGAAATTATAATGGGTTCCAAAATCCGTAAACTTGGCTCTATGGAGTAGCTTTTTTAGTTCCTCTAACTGTGTATATGGCTGAGGCTTTTTTTCTATCGTTGATATGATCCTAGAACTTCCTTTTAATACATTCTGTAATATATTTGCTTTAATTTTCATCCTCTTTAGTTTGTATGAATAAATCTATAATCCATATGATTGTAGTAACTAACAACTCTACTTCTTATCGAGTTGTATGCAATAATTTTCAAGTGATTGTATAGTTTGTATTGGAGCTTTAGTTATCCCCATATTGATTATCCAAGCGGGTAATCCACCTCCTGGTTCGACAGAAAATTTATATTCAAAGGATATGTGATTTTGGCCAATTGATTCAATTTTCCAATGGGCATTGTACTTCTGTATTCGTACGACTCCTTTCTCATCAGGAATCAGTTTTGGGATCGCTATAGATTCGGAATGCCAATTTCCAAGTTTATCTTCCCATTGCGTGGTAGATACTACGATATCCCTATCAGAGAATGGAAATGGAAACTCAGTTCGACTGTAGTAATGATAGTCTGTCGTCTGTGTGGTATCTAGTTTGTAGGCTTTTAAGCAATTATAAACCCAATATTCATATTTATTAACCGTATTAAGGGCTTTTTGTACTGTGGCTAGATTTGTTTGTATTGTACCAATTATCTTCACTTCCTTAAAGTTAGACTCGGTAGATTTACGGGTATATACTGACTGGTTTTCAGTCTTTGCCACGAGCCCCCATTTCCCTTCTTTGGTTGATGTATTTTCAGTTGGGATCCATCCCAATAGCATACTCAAACTCAGTATGCGAAACATAATGTTAGCCATAACTTTATAATTTTATTAGTAATAAGAATTGTAGGATTTTGTTCAGTTGTGTACTCGTGTATATGTCGTTGATTTATGGCGATACCCTTATTCTAATAGTAAATAAATTAAATGTTTATGGAGATTATATTTTTATATAGCATATTGTTTGAGTCCAGATTATTCAAATTGAGAATCGAGCAAAAAAAAAGTTACTAATGAGATCTCATTAGTAACTTTTTTAGAATTAAACTATTATTATTCTACCTTAAACCCAATTTTATTGATATCAAAACATGCCTTTTGGTTAGTAAAACATAATTGGTTTCGGTTGGCTTTATTGTATTATAATCTTTTTTGTAATTTTGGTAGTACTCGTGTTAAGAGTGACAAAATATACTCCAGCATACAGATTTTCTCTGTTAAAATTCACATTTGTTGTCCCGTTAGTCTTTCCTTGAAAAACCGTTTTTAATAATTTTCCTTGGACATCATATAATTCTATTCTGACAGCATTTGATTCTTTTAGCTCAAAGCTTATTATAGCATTATCTGTGATAGGATTAGGAGTGATGGTTAGATTTGCTTCTATATTAGTAATTTCATTTGTAGCGGAAGGGTCCTTTAATTCTTTTGTATTGACAGTCCATACACCTCTACCATGAGTCGCTAAAATTATTTCATCATTAACGATTTTCATCTGCCATATACCGACTGCAGGTAAACCATTGTTTGCATATCCCCATGAAGCACCATTGTCTAATGATTCGAACAGTCCGATCTCTGTACCTACCCATATATGATTAGTATCCCAAGGCATGACTAATAAACTATATGTTGCAACATCAGGAAAACCACTATCACTATTTTCTTTATTGGTAACAAATCCAGAAATATCAGTCCATGTTTCCCCTAAGTTGGTCGTTTTAAGTATTTTTGGACCGTTTGCCATTGAGAACAGAACGTATGCGGTGTTAGCTTGCAATGGATGTGTAGCAATTCCTGTTATATTGCCCATTGTTGCCTCTGTATAGTTAGCTGTAGATATCCAGTTGTCTCCTTTGTCAGTAGATAGAGCGACTCTATTGTCCTCTGTTATACCTGATCCTGACCATATGATATCCGCATCAGACAACGAAATAGCAAGAGGCGGTCCATCAAAAGAAAAATTCCATAAATCAGGCATTGTTTTAATTTCCCATGAATCTCCAAAGTCAGTTGATTTTATCACTCCTTTAGAACTGGAAAAGAATACAAGGTCTGGATCTATTTGTGAGGAGACAATTCTAGTTAGAAAAGGTCCAGTACTATCTGGAAGATTTATAGAATGCCAAGATTCTCCTCCATCATTACTTTTACTAATACTATTGTATTGTGATGATTCTAAAATTTGATTTACATCTCCATAATTCCATGCAGCTTCAAATCCATCTCCACTAGGAGCTGAAACCCACTTGGTCGTTTCATCTGAATCAGCAGCGGAAACCCAACTGCCATTGTCTTGAGTACCACCTACATATCGATTAGAGCCATTCATTTTATCTACCCCATAAAACTGTCCTACATTATATCCATCAGAGGTAGTATATCCTTCACCATCAGAATTAAATGTATCTCCTGTTTGTAGAAATGTCGCCCCATTGTCCGAAGAAAAAGCAATTCCTCCATCATTTGCATTTATAACATAGAAGCTATTTGTGGATTCATCTATAGGAACTAACATGATATTATGATGATCTACATGGACCCCTTTTGATTCTTGACCTAATTCATTATATCCATCTGTTATGACATTGAGACCAGCGATATAGCCCGTGTTAGTTCCAACGTGAAAAAAGAAACTCGATCTAGTAAAATCGTTTACTGTACCTTCATATTCAGGATTTTTTTGCTTGTAGAAATGATACATTCCTTTGTATGCTGGATTAGTAGTAGAGATGATATTATCGGCTTCTTCGGTGTAATCCAATGCATGAATAAATACAACATCAGGAGGAATTTCGCCTTCATATATAGCGAAAGACCATTCTTCATTTTCATCGAGATCAGCAAATGAAATCATGAGTTGTCTGTCGTTTACCGTATCCCAAGCTTGAAATGGAACATCTATATAGTTTTGAAACTCAAATTGATCATCTTCATTCAGTATAAAAGAATGAGCTTTTTGTGTTAAACCTGGACCAAATCTTATTTCTACATCAACCAATTCATCACTTGAAATCTCAGAAGCATATCCCAACGCATTATATAAGGGTTCTGGAACACCATGAGACGCTGTTGGAATAGGAGCACCTTCTACATTTATTAAAAAACCAGTCGAATTTACAAAGTTTTTAAACCCCTTAACTTGCTCAAATTCTTCACTGATTTCAAATGCTATCATAGGTCCTGAACCACCTACCCATACTTTGTTTTTATCGTATGGATGTGCTGCAATAGCATTGTCATACCATCCTTGTCCACCGAGCCAATTTGGAGCTGTTGATTCAAAAATCGTGGAGTTGACGGTATGCATAGTATCTCTCGAAAACAATAGTGCAGCAGATTCTTCATTTTCTGCAGATATATAAATATGAGCAGGACTTTGTGGTGATATTGCGATCTCCATTCTTAAATATCCATTGATGGTTGCATCAAAAACCAAATTCCATGTTTCTCCAGCATCTGTTGATTTTAGTATTCCTTTAGAATTAACGGAAGCATACATAGTATTAAAATCCCCAGGAGTGTATAAGATCTGTTGGATAGGATAGAATCCCTCTTGATGCTTGACCTCCCAAGTTAACCCACCATCCATTGACTTATGTATATAGGATTGAGTTTCTAAATCTCTAATAGATCCTACCGTACAGACCAATATCTCATTCTCATTAGCAGGATTTACAATCATTCTTAATATGTTTTTGAACTTGTCATTTGCCTTAGTAGATTCTAAGACATCCCAAGATTCTCCTTTGTTGATTGATTTCCATATTCCGCTCCCTACTACCATCTGCCCATCAAATCCTTCTCCCGTTCCTGCATAGATTGTATTGGGATTGGAAATGGATAAAGCAAGTGTGGATAAAGCTAAGTTTGGTAAACTAGGAGTCAGATTGGACCATGTTTTTGCTCCATCTGTTGTTTTCCATATTCCTCCTCCAGCAGTACCAGTATAAAAAGTTTTCTTTGTACTATCTGTCGGATCCAATAGAATGGCACGAGTTCTTCCACCTACATTTGCAGGTCCTCTTTCTTTCCATTCGAGCGTATTTCTACTTGAAGAAGTTGAGACGGCTTTTTTATATTCATCTAGTGTATAGCCCATGTCATAACCCGAAACATGCTCGTCAGGTCTTGTTCTAATTCTATGATGTAGTTTTGCATATTTAGCGGGGCCATCAAATTTTAATGCTGGATATTCTTTTGATGTATTGTCGCTAGACCTGTGGCTGTCGATCAGAGCATTGTCCGTATTAAAATTATACATCCCGATAAGGGCAACTACAAAGCTAGTAAGTATAAGGATTTTTCTAATTGTATTATTTTTAATCATTTGTATAGTTGTTTTTATTTAAAAAAGTTAATGGTATATTTTTTGTTACTGAATTTATATTTTACTTCTACTCTTTTTCTTCATATTTACATTGTATAAATACTTGATCTTTGGAGATTTCGTATCATACATATTTTTGGGCCTACCTACTTGTGAGGTTACTTTTACGAGCTCATTTGATTGCCAACTTATGGCACCACCTGGAACACTATCTTCATGAATCAATATACTTGACTTTGTTTCATAAATAGCAAATTTCAGGGTTGGAAAAGGATGATTTGATCGAATTGATTTCTTTACAAAAATGACAACGTAGTCTTTGTCGCTATTATAAAGCGATTGATAGTTTTTTCCAAATTTTGCTATTGCTAGTTCTTCTAATTTGTTCGTTTTGTTTACTGTTGTATCATTCATTTTTTTATGACAATTACATGATATTCCGAATAGGACGATGAAAAATAGTAGTATTTTATTCATAATTTTAATTTTATTTTTTCACAAAAAAAAAGTTATTACTTGATTGATATGATGATTTCATTAATATGTCGTTCAAAAGTACTAAATCCCCCCACTTTATATATTTTTTTTTGGAAAATTATATTGATATACAATCATGAACTGAACTATTCCTTAACTCGATGGGATGATTTCTAAGCGTAAATCGCATAATGAAATTTCAAAATACATTTTCTACCTTGTGTCAGCATCGCATTACTGAATTCAAGTATCAATACTTATTGAGATCAAAATAAATGGGTTCTGTGAGTTGCAAATTAAAAAATCCCAATCCACCTTTGATATTAGATATCGTTGAAACAGGTTCTTTTGCCAACTGATTTATTAGATCTTTACTTTTAATCTGAGATTGAAGAAAATCATAATAGGATTTATTTATATTAGTTAAGCTTGTGATTAAAGTATCATTGACATTGATACCTTCAACTAGAATGGTGTCTTGATAAATACTATTGACAAAAGACTCATCGCTCAAAAGTATAGTTTTAACGTTTAAATCTGTATTTGAAATTAAAGAACTTAAATTCAAGTCAGCGCCAGTACTATTATATTTGGGGAGGGCGTAAAAATTTAATAAATACCAATTATCTTCAGATTTATCTTCTATACTGAATCTTATTTTCACACTCGTATCTTTTTCTGTACGGATAATGATGGGACTAATTGACTTGAAATCTACTTTCGGTAACACTCTAGTCGTTGAAGTCAATATTTTATCGTCTGGAGTAACTATTTTCAGGTGATAATCTTCGTTTTCAACTAAGGGTAGTGTCGTGAAATATAATCCTTGATTAGTACTAAGTAAGTCTTTTTTTTGTCCCTTATGTGTTATGGACACTTCGGCATCTTTTATTACCAGAGACTCTATCAGGCTTTGTGATAAAGTATCCCCTTTTTGTTTACTATATTTCAATGCACTTTTTGATTTAGTCAAAGTGATCAAGGTAGTTCCGTTTTCCAATAGCTTTGTAAAAACCACTGGTTCAGGAACGTATTCATCAAGCTGTATCTCAATAGGTTCTGGCCTACAAGAACTCAGTAATATAGTTGTGATTATTATGACTGTTAGTTTTAGATATTTCATATTATTAGATATTATAGATTGTTTAGAAATTGAAATTATAGGCAATGGATGGAATAAATCCGAATAGTCCAGGCTGCTCGTATTTTAGTTTGCCTTTATCATCTACGCTTACTCTTATAGAATAAGGTGCAGCTCGATTATAGACATTGTATGCTCCAATATGCCATTCAGAACGGAATTTTTTTGTTTGATCATTTCTTATGACAAGATTGACATCCAATCGATGTGATGCAGATAGTTTATATGCATTCCTTTTGGCATATATAGGTATAAAGTCTATTCCCGTATTGGTAGCGTTGGGCGATAGATATTGAGCTCTTAGTGGAGTAAATCTTGAACCAGTACTATATTCCCATACTGTCGAAAATGTAAATCTTTTAGAGATATCCCAATTGGCAACTATACTTAATTGATGTCTTCTATCATATTTTGCCCAATATGCTTTCCCTTCGTTTAACTGATCAAACTGCCTTTTACTCCATGAAAGTGTATACCCAATCCAACCATTTATTTTTCCTTTTTGCTTTCGGATTAACACTTCAGCTCCCCATGACTCTCCCTTTCCTTGTAGTAACAATTCTTCATAATTATTATTAAACAACAAGTTACTCCCTTCTTTATACTCAACCAAATTGTTCATTGACTTGTAGTAAGCTTCGGTATTGAACGAGATCCCCAAAGGTTCAACTATATGATTGTAGGCCGCAACAAAGTGATTTGCTGATTGTGGTTTTACGTTTTTAGAGACAGGATACCATAAGTCAGTCGGTAAGGATAGAGAGGAACTGCTAACTCTATGCAAATATTGATTCATCTTACTATAACTAAATTTAAAACTTTGATGGTCATTCAAGGCATACGTAGCTGAGAAACGTGGTTCTGGAGCTACATATACTTTATCTTTTACAATGGAAGAAGACAACCTTAATCCCGTATTTAATTTCAATGCTTCTGAATACTGGTACTCATAATTGGCGTATAGATCGATTTCAAAGGTGTTTAGTTTTTGTCCTTTTCTATTTTTGATTATTTCACTTATATCTCCTTTGGAATTAATGATATTTGGTCTGAATTGATGATTCACAATCTGTGTACCAAATCTAATTTTTGATTTTGTTGTTTGGTACTTCGTAAAGTCTAGTTTAATACCATAATCATTGATAGAAGATTTTATTAATACATTATCATTGATGAGTTTGCCATTTATATCATAGTTAAACTTTGTATGAATAAGAGATAGGTTTGAGAAGAGTTTTGGACTATATAAGTGATTCCATCTCAATGTTTGAGTAAAATTTCCTAGTTTATAGCCGAACCCAATATCCAAATTTCCATTTTTATTATCATCAGATTTATTTAAATCAAGGACATCACTTCCCATATATGAGCTAAAAAACAATCGGTCTTTATTTGATATTTTATAATTTACTTTAGCGTTTAGATCATAAAAGTAGTATGGCAATGGAACTTTTACAGCTTTAAATACTTTGTCTATATATGTTCTTCTTCCTGACAACAATATGGAAGCTTTATCTTTAATAATTGGTACTTCTACAGTTAATCGAGAGGATAAAAGACCGATACCTCCCTTAACACTAACTTTTTGATTGTTACCTTCTTTCATTCTTACGTCCAATACAGAAGATAATCTTCCTCCATAATTAGCGTTGAAACCACCTTTTATCATAGTAATATCTTTCAATGCATCTGGATTGAATACAGAGAAAAACCCAAAAAGATGACCAATGTTATATACTGTTGATTCGTCCAATAATACCAAATTTTGATCTGCGTCTCCTCCTCTCACAAACATCTTCGTTCCGCCTTCTCCTCCTTTTGATATACCCGGCATAAGCTGTATCACTTTTATTATATCTATTTCTCCTCCAATACTCGGCATACTTTTTATTTGAGCTATTGGTATATTGATTATGCTCGTTTGTGTTGAACGAATCATCTCTTTATTAGGTTCTTCCCTTTGAGCTATGATATTCACCTCCTCAAGAACATTGTTTTTTACTAAGTTAATCTCTATAGTTTTAGAAGTTTCTCCTTCGACCTTTATAGTTTTTGTTTGATAGCCAAGGTAAGAGAAAACGATACTAGATGTTTCCCCGCTAGGTACATCTATAGAATAGAATCCATATTCATTAGAGTTGCTCCCATTTGTTGTATTTTCAATATATAGATTAGCATATAGCAAGGTCTCCCCCGTTGCTTTATCATTGATATAACCACTTATAGTTATGTGTTTTTGTCCTTGAGACCAGGAGGTGATACTAGTTGCTAAAAGTAGGAACAGTATTAGTGTTATTTTGATTTTTATCATCTGTTTGTTTTATAATTTTAATAGTTTTGATATATTCTAGCATAAGAGTCCTATAAAGAGGAGCATAAATAGCCCTCATTATTTTTTTTTAATCCTATCTGTTATTATGAATATTTGATTGTTAAGAATGGACAAGAAATCCTTTATCGTTTATATGTCGTGATGAATGGATCTTACCCCTATTTTTCAACTAATTATTTTTGCCAAAAATAAAATCTTAGTTATTCCATAATTGCAACTACCCCGTAGGCCTACATGATTGGTTAAATGTCATTTGTATGTTAGCGTCCTGCGAAGTACATCTTGAATAAGCAAGAGAGGGTAGTTGGAAGAGGGACATTTAAATTTCCAAGTGATAATGAACTAATAGATTTTTAAAATATAACTTCAACTTTAAAAATACTGCTTAAATCAGTTTGCAGGCTTGGCGATCTACTATTTACATTGTATTGTTTTAACTCCATTAATCTCTACAACAGATATTGTTATATCTTTACAGTTGTAATACTTTCCAGTTTCTTTTAATTCTATATTTAAAGAATCGTTCTTAATATTCTTGTATAAGAATTGGCAAACTTCTATTTTTCCGTTTAATGTTCCTTCATTACGGCCTTGTTTTCTTTGACTGGAAATAAACTGAGACAAAATTAAACCTGTTAAAATAGACCCAATAATAAATCCAATAAATGTGTACAATAGAAATTTGTAATTTTTTTTCATACTATTTTAATTATCCTTATATTCTTTTCTAAAACCTCATATAAAAAAGAATTCCATTTATTATTACTAGTTAAATTAAGTTTTTTAATACATATATGCAAAATAGAAACAAGCCAAATAAGTAAAAAAGTTCTTTCCCGAATATATGCCGTAATGAATAAATCCCCCCTATTATTTTGACTGATTATTTTTCCGAAATCTGAGAGAGTTTCAATATTTTCAATTATTCTAAAATTTTTAGTTGCTTAATAGAGTCTGTATTTACCATTTGAAACTTTACTTTTCAACCCACAAGAGATACTTAAGATTTTAGCGATATCCTCTTTTTTATTTTTTTCAAAACTTGCCGTAAGTGGACAGTCTATATTGACATTGTCTAGGACAAATACATCGTCATAGTAAGTATTCAACTGAGCTATAACAAGGGCAATTGGAATTTCATTAAATGTAAATTCTCCTGTTTTCCATGATAAGTAATTGACCTTTTGTTTATCTTCAGCTTTTACATTATTACCCATAAGGACAGCAGATTCATTTTTTACAATTAATACAGATCTCTTATTGTCAAGTGTAGCAACTTTGACTTTTCCAGTCTTGACAGATACCGTTGTTTGGTTGGTCGTACTTTTAACATTAAACGATGTTCCAAGGACAGTAACTGTACCCTGATGTGTATTGATGATAAATGGTTTAGAAGGGTTTTTTGTAATATCAAAAAATGCTTCACCAATAAGTTTTATCTTTCGCTCTTCTTTATTAAACTTTTTTGGATACTCTATTATAGCTCCCTCATTGAGCCATAAAGTAGAACCATCACTAAGTACAAGCTGATCATTATTCCCATTTATATTTTCCATGACCATCATAGTGGAGTCAGGAGAACTTATTTTATTATTGACAACCATTATGAGAACTATTATTGAAGCAGCTATTGCGGCATATTTCATTATTCTAGTACGTAGTGGGACTATTTTTGCAGATTGGGTTTTATTGCTTATTTTGTGCTTAGAATCTATTATTTTTTTCCATGCAGCTTTGACGTCATATTCTTTGATGTTGATGTTTTTTGACTTCCAAAGCTTTGATAGCATCAGAAATTCTATAGGATTATCTGCCTTGAATTCTTCAACAAGTTTTTCTTCATCGGGAGAAGATTCATTTGCAAGATGCTTGGCAATTACATTGTAGATATCATCCATGGTTATAGTATTTTTATAGTAGTCGTACAAATATACTTATTCCCCTATTTTGTCATGATGATTTTTATTGTTTACATCACAAAGTTACATTTTAATAAACAACTTTGTGTTTTTATGATCTTTGACAATATATGTACCATTCTCCAACATTGAGATATCTACACTGGTTTTTAGGTTTGATATTTTATTAATAACTATGCTGTTATTGATGTTTTGTCCTAGTATATTATAAAAATTCAAAGATCTGATTGTTGCCATATTCCCTTCTACAATTAGTTTCCCATATACTACTGGATTTGGATAGACACTTAGGATAGATTTTTCTATATTATCCATATGTATAGATTGTATTTTTGAAAAAGAATTATCACCATTTAAATCTGTTTGCTTTATTCTATAATAGGATCGGGTATTGACTGGATGTTGGTCTCTATATGTATAATTAATAAGCGTATTAGATAGTTCTTTCCCTTGAATATCTGTTAAAGAAATCCATTCCATACCATCCGTTGAACGTTCTACGGTAAAATAATCATTATTAATTTCTGAAATAGTTTGCCAATTAAGTATTACATTATCTGTTGATTCAATGATGGCTACAAAATGAATTATATCCACAGGCAATGTGCTACATCCAACAGTCGCATTCCCTGGGGAGCCTGAATTTGCTGCATTATTTGGATTGCAAAAATGAATATTGGAATCAGTTGTTAATGAAGTTCCCAATGCAGACGATGCTTGTATTGTTAGTCTAGCATCACAGGCCCCATCTCCTTTATACACTAACACATTATTTGATGAGTTTGAAATTACATTTACTTTTAATTCTGAGCAATTATTCATTTCTATTTTAGAAGTCCCTGAGGACAATACGGAGCCAGAGACCGTTAATATTACATTGTCACATATAGAAATTATTCCGTCTCCATATAATTGTAAAGTTGAAATTGTAGTGTTCTGATCGTAGCATATAGAAGAGCTCCATCCGACAACTACATTTCCAGTAGGGTTTGTACAGTTTGTTCCACATTGTCCAAGTATTGTGTTATATGGGATGCTAATTGAAAAGATTAATATAAATAAAAATAGAGGTTTTCTTAGATTAGAAGTATAAAGCATAGTATTCCAGTTGGTTTTTAATTGTAATAGGTTTAATACAAATGTAATGAATAATTATCTTTTTTACAAGTATAGGATACAATTAATGAATGGAATCTATGTAATATTCCCTTGCAATAATTAAACTACTTCTTAATCAAACTTGCTCCAAACCCTCCCGAGTAATCAGATGAATATTATGAAACATTGAATAACCTGTTCTGAACATATACAATACTTAAGCAATATGGAGCCAGGATATTTATCAAGTTAACCTTCTACTTTCTCTACTATCAAATATTAGTCTTAACTTCAAAGCCTAATTTTAGGTATAATGGTATGTACTTTCGTAAAAAGATACTTGCCAAAGATGTCATGTGTAGAAATATTTGAATTTTTATTAGCTTTGCAACACAATATCTCTTAGACTGAAATTATTATTTGTAATTAGCTTAATCCATGGTTGAAAAAAATTTAGAAAAACTCATTCGGTCAATGTCTCAAGGAGAAATAAGAGCATTTAGCTTATCGAAGATAAATCCAAAATGGAGTAAATATTATATACCATTTAAACGTTTTTTATCAAGAAAACACAATATGAATGAAACTGTAAAAGCAACAAATCATCAACGAAAGTACCTTTATGACTCCATATTAGAATCCCTCAATAAACCAACAAACAGTATTGACTCTAAAATATTAAAAAAATTGCTTAATGCAGAAACATTATATAAGAGGCACTTAATTAAAGGGGCCTGGAAAGAAATTGAAAAAGCATCAAAACTAGCTACAACTCATGAAAGGTATGGGTTTTTAATCCAAGCTCTGGAGTGGAAAAAAAGTCTTGGATTTTATATGGAAACCTCCTCTTTACAAGATCTTATTGAATATGGCAAGACAGAAGAAGAAATTCTTCAACAACAGTTATTGTTATTGAGAACTAAAAAATTATTTTTTGAAATTATAGGTTTAAAGACAGAAATCGGTTATTTAGGATTCAAGAATAAGAAGGATATTATTAGTAAATTTAATATTAGTTTCATTTCCGAAATAAAATCAAATAGAACTTTGTATTATGCTAGGATGACAAAAGCTATCTATTATTGGATGCTTAAGGAACATGACAAACAATATATATTAACTAAAAACATAATCCAAGAAATAGATATAAACACAGATCCTATAGAATACTTAAGTGCATATTTAGAACATATGACATCATGTGTATGTAATGCATATTTCGAGGAATTACTAACCACTTTAGGCATTTTAAATGAAAAATATACTCAAGGTAGTTTTAGTAAAAACACTAATATAGAACTTCAGCTCTTTTATTATTCAACTAACTATGAGTTAATGTGCCATTCTTATAGAGGGGATCGTACTTTATTAACTCAAAAGTTAACATGGGTAGAGAACAAACTTGAATTATGGAAA
>JAUTBZ010105202.1:0-16632 GCA_032361785.1 Lepetodrilus galriftensis
TTACGCTCAGGACTCGCTGCATAGTACCACACTGAAGTGTGAACGTAATTAAAGGTACCCCTGGGGTGCGAGGATGCTGTATCCTATGATATAAATGATGTGCTCGCTGGAATAGGTTTGAACCTAAGAATAGCATCGTGCCATTACATGTCTTGCCATTTCTTGAGAAAGCGCCTCAGTGTTCAGTCAATCCAGACATTAGAGACCCTTTAGTTTTTACATTCAACTTCAAATGCTGGAATTCCTGCTCATGAAGTCACATAATTTTGTTGATCATGTATTATTGGACAGGCTTGCTCATTTGGAAGTATAAATTGGAATGTCCACGTGAATAATATCCTGTGATCAACAAAATTATGTAACAATACACAGGTATTCTCATATTTAGAGCTGTACATGGAAAACTAAAGGTCGCTAATGTAAAGCCTGGTATAAATAAGCATGCTGTTTAGATGGCAATTCAGCAACATGACATATCAGCTACAATAAATCAAACAAATTCAGATAGTGGCAATATCATTTTATTAATGGGAATAAATTCCATGCAGCAATAACATTTCCCTAAGCATAATTCTTCACATCACCTGATGAATTGAAAGCATGACTAGCTCTATTGTGGCACTATATTTATAGTATGGACATAAGTATAAATGTAACATGTAATATGAAAGGCACTACAGTCTACATACCACAACCAAACACAGACATTTGCAAAAGCAGAATTCCTTTGATATTGGCACTAAACTCAAAAGGATATTATATTACATGTGTTTGGAATGACATTTACATCATTTCTTATACTGACAACGGTTGAAAATATAGCACATGATTACATTTTGTAATAATTCATAAAATGCATTTGTGTAATAGTCAATTAATCTGATTGACAAACAAATCAAACTGAGACGTGCAAATAGTCTTTCATTAGCTGTACATGGCACACAAGACAAGCAATTTACATGGAATGAATGAATTAGTGGAAGACGTTACACTCTCGAAATCATCTATTATGACATCCATGGAATGGAAAGATACTAGTTACTCCATTCTGACATACAACAAGTAAAGTACCGTACTATTACTATACAATGTGGGTATAGAAAAATCACTGACTGTAAGTGGACATGAGATAACTTGGAATTCATTCACCATCTGGTGACACAAACTGGTCAAACTTGGGATTCATTCACCATCTGGTGACACAAACTGGTCAAACATCTAAATCTGCTATGCATCGACTTCCTCAAGCTTTGACAGCTGACAATTCTGACAGCCGACAATATCCTATTGTGACGTCACATGAAAAATACCTGATGCAGATATCATTCCGACATAGCAACTGTTGTATTAACCTTCTCCCTGCTGAATAAAATCAAAGTGTTTAATTCTGCATGTGATCGGGCAAGTTAAGTCGCCTTCAGCAGGGAGAGGGTTAAGTTTCACCAACAACCATGCCTTAATATTCAAGATACAAGATGTACAGATATTTTCGTGGTTTTAACGTCAATTGAAATTTTATTACAAAAAGTCTAGTTCCATTTTAAAATTATACCACATCAATGTTCAATAAACTTTGTTAGACACAGATGAGACATATGGTCTGTTAGACACAGATGAGACATACGGTTCCTATTCTATGGAAGGCCAACACAATAATAATTTCTGTGAATCTTCCATTTATAACATCATCATTGTCGTCACCTACAGATGAAAGATTCCCGCAGCGACGTATTAAAGTATAAATTCAATCATATAACATCATCAGCTTCATATACATGTACTTCTATGAATATCAGTTGACATAATTAGTGACTTCATGTTGATATGAAAGACACGACTTTGAATAATGGTATCAATTACAACTTCACAGTAATACAAGAAAATATTAAATGGCAGTATCTAATCTTACAATGTTTGTAATGACCAGAGCAGGATACAACAAGCATAACATACAGGGGTAGAAATAAGCATAAATACAGTAGACCTCGCATATAATGTACTCATTGGGACCGGCTATTTTTGTCCGTTATATGCGGTCTGTTATACGCATATGCCGTAATTAGTGACAGGACCAGGACTTCAGATTCAGTCCGTTATAGGCGAGTGTCCGGTTTAACGGAGGCCGGTATATGCGAGGTCGACTGTATTCAGACAGCCAGGAGGCCACTGTTCTGGAAACTAAAGTGCCCTCCTAAACATCTAAGGGCCCTTAATTTTAAAGAAAATTAAAAATTTAAATAAAAACAATGCTCAACTTGTTCATGGTGGCATCAAGTGCATTCTTACCTTCCTTAGTAATAATCATAAACTGAAATATTAGGTAGACCTCAAGTGAGTGTGTGATTATGTGTTGCATACTTCGACAGCCTATATATTTATATTTAAAAATTTATAACAGAACAGACTATTTAAAATCAAGAGGGCCATAAAGGCACGCCAGAAATAAAGTTGGCATGCCCGACAATGGTTTTAAGTGCCATTGGCCCGCGAGCAGGCGTTATTTCTACCCCTGGGCCGGTATTCATGAAAGGGCTTAAGTCAGTTTTTGCTATATACAATTGGTCTTCAAAACTGACTTAAACCCTTTTATGAATACGGCCCCTGAAGTATGATAAACATGAAACCATAAGTTGTCAAACAAAACTCAAAGAAAGTAATATTATATCATATTGACAATGAAACAGGCCGACATAAATTGAACATATTTATAATGAAATATTGACACTAGCACTTGTCTGTCCTTATCATATCAGCTTAGACGAACGTCAACGAGACCCACCCACTTCACATCTCAATGAAGTCACAGTTGATCCGACGCCATTCCTTAATTACCAGCACTTCATTCAGTGTTCAAAATAAAGAAAATAATACGAGGGTCATTCTCCATAGGCCCAATGTTAATGGTGGTAACATTTGAAATTTTCAAGGGGTCACACGCATACATTTACGTTTTCGCAGATTTTGAAATGACCCCCAGACCCCCTATTAATTCATACACTGTATACACATTCAGTATTTTACACAAGTATACTCTTTGCTATATATAAAACGATAATGCCCATGATAACGTTTTCTACACAGTGCTTTTATAAGTGATTAACAATTCATAAATAAGTGAATCTCGTACATCTTGTTCTCATAATTCTCAAAATCTTGGAAAACATGAATAATCATTATCACAAATAAAAGATAAAAGTCTATACCCTTCACCATTGCTGGAGCCCAAAATGGAGCATAGTATTATTGGCGAAATATCAATATTTATATACACTCTGAATCTATGGGTTAGGGATGCAGAGATAAAAACTGAATACAATAAAACGAGAGAGGCCATTTTGGCAACATTGGAATTCAGGCATTTCATTCTGTAAGCATAGCAGTTCCATGTAACCATGGTAACTGTTCAGGGGCTTGTTGTACAGTTGGTTGGTTGATTTGGGGTTTAAAGTCACTTTCTGGAATCTTTCACTAATATCATGACTTGCATGCATATGTACTGCTTGACTAGTCTGCTTGTTGTACAGAACAGTTGTAGCTACAATTGATTGGAAGTAAACTTTTAAGGACCTGTTACAAGTCTACACGCTTATTGACACAATACTAGAACATCTAGTTAGCTAGGACTATTGAAGTGATAAAAATGTTTTGTGCAAACAGACTTGTAGAGCGTCCATAACATTTAACTTCAATTGTAGTTACAACTATTCTGTGCAACGGGCTCCAGATAAATCCATTCATAGGCAATCTAAGACAAACATTACAGATCATCGTCTAGGATCTCTTGCTTAATCACGACTTTCCGCAGGTTGGCTCCGATCCATTTAAGCTTTTCATTCACATCACGATCACTGCTGGTTTTCACTCTTGCAGGCGAATTGTTCGTTTCCTCACCATTGTTTGCCTTGGACTTGCAGCTGGCAGCTGTAGCCTCAGATTTCTCACCATTTTTTCCCTTCATTTCTGGCTTCGCTGTTGAAGCTGTACCTTCCGTTTCCCCGTCAGTGTTCGTTAAAGCATCAGATTTGCATGGTGAGGACACTTTGGCTAGAGACGCACCTTTCTTAGCAGATCTCTTGGTGGCCTTGATGAATGCCATGCCATGAGTTCTCATGTGGGTTTTCAGTTGCTTGTCGTTTTCAAATGTCTTGTAGCAGACTCTGCATTCAAGTGGATTACCAGTGTCAGCATCCTCTTCGTCTTCCGAACTTTCCTGTTTTATTTTCTTCGGTTTGGACATCCCCGAGGCCATGGTGTCAAAGTTGTTGGTCCATCTGGATCTCTTAAGTTCTGGGTGCACATCCTCTGCATCGGAGTCCAGTTCATCATCTTGGGTCTTCAAGCCTTTCTCTTGGAGGTATTCCTCCGAGTTACGGACCTTGTGGACCATGAACAGGTGCTTCTTCAGAGCAGGAATTATTGCAAAACACAGACCACAATCCGGGCATTGGTTGTCCTTGCTCGTGTTATGTTCTTTGATATGTTCTGAAAAGTCTGCCCCATTTTCAGTGACGAATGCACATTTCGCACACGTGTAGTTCGAGTCACCAGTTACACGTAGACGCTTCATGGGAGGAGTATCTGAAGACTCTGATCCGGCAACAACTGATGAAGTTGGTGAAGATGTCACGCTTTTATCAGAATCCTTGTAATCTGTACTTCCAGATCGTTGCTTACGCTTGTGCATCCTGCTCATGTGGAGATCCAACCCAACCTGACTAGCAAACCTCTTGTCAAGTTTCTTTGCTTTGCACAAATTACATGAAATGTAAGTTCTTTTGCAGTCGTGATTGAAACTGATGTGCTGGACGAGTTCCTCCTTGGACTTGTACGTGAGACCACAGAGATGGCATGGGAAGGTTTGGTGTTCCTCGGCAACGTGTTCCTGCAGTGAGCCGGAACTGTGGAACCTCTTACCACAGTGTTCACAGAAGTGGTCCATGGTCACGTAGCCAGTTCCTTCCTCTGTTGAAGTCAGATGTGAAGAGAAAGGCGGAGCGTCCACTTCTTCTCTAGATTCATCGAGGTTACTGCGACACCTAGATTGATGACGTCTCCACGATCTCCTGGACTTGAACTTTCTTTTCTGGCACTTGAAACACACAAAGAACTGATGCTTGGAATGCCACTTCAGATGGATCAACAACTCGTCGCTGTCTGCATAGCCACTTCCACACACCTTGCACTTGTACTTGTATTCTGGCTCTGCAATCATGTTACACATAATCTGATGCGACTTCACCTCGGAGAAGCTCTTCCAGCCCATTTTCTGACAGACACAGCAGATGAGCGCTCCTTTGATGACATGCTGAGTGATATGGCGATACAGGTAGCCTTGCTTTTGGTTTGGGAATCTGGTCCGGCAAAGCGAGCAGTAACGACTGCTCCTTCTCACTTCTTCCTTTCCACAATCTTCATGATGCAGCTTCAGCAGTTTCTCGCTTAGGAAGACAGACTGACATTTGCAGCAAACGAAAACTCCGTCTCGGACGTGATCCTGAAGATGCATGACGAGTACCTCCAGAGTAGGAAAGTTCTTCTTGCAAGTATAGCAGTGGCCGTGTTCCAAGGGGAAGTCCACACGCCCACAATCGATTTGATGTGCGTGTAATTCCTCCTTGCTGACAATGTCACACTTCTGACAGTGACAGCACACCGGTACTCCCTTTGATGCATGGCCTTTCAGGTGATCCTTCAGGTAGTCCTTGCCAAACTTGCAATAACACACCACACACGATTTGTCTTCAGTGGGTGGCGAGACATCAGGCGTATGCTGTGGGCTACACTTCGAAGAATGACGGTCGAGATCGTCCACAGATTTAAAAGCCACCAGCTTGCACAGAGGGCAAACATGACATCCCGAGTTACCATGCTCTTTCACATGAATCTTGAGCCTTTTCTCATTTGGAAATCTCACATGACAAAAGTTACAATAGAATGTTTGCTTTGATTCAGTTGCAGCAGCCTTCTCTTTGTAGACGTAATTGTACTTCTTGGGCTCTACACAGGACTTGGCCCCAGTCTTAGGATGGCATGCAGCCATGTGGTCTTCCAGCTTGACATAGGCAGCGATTGTCATGTTGCAGCTAGTACAAAAGTATCTGCGCTCGTCTTCCACCGTGATACTGGGCGAGATCAGCTTTACAGGAAAGCGCTTGGACTTGAGCTTGCTGGCTTGAAGACATTTCAGTGCATCTGCACACACCTGCCCCTTCATGCTGTCTTTAGGCATGAACACTTTACACTTGTCACAAAGTACCAGTAGTACAGGTTCTAGTGTTTTTGGTTGTATGGGGGTGATTATCTTCTTGCTACAAGCATGACCCTTGAGTGAAGCAGCAGAACGGAACTTCTGGTGGCAAACGCTGCATGTGCATGTAGCACTGTTAACATGAGGCACTGCAAAATGTGCCTGATATGCATGCATTCTCTGTCGATGATGGTCTGCAGCTTCACATGTTTTGAACAGCAATCCGCAGCAGTTGCACGTTACCTTGGAGAACTTCTTGTGTACGGACAGTTTGTGTGCGATCAACGTAGCCTTTCTTGAATTCACTGCACTTCCTTCACCGCAATCTAAGCATTTGTAGCCATATTTTGCATTCTTTTTCAGGTTAGAAATGTGCGTATCCACATGCTTCTCCAAGACTGTGCCGTTATGAAACAGGCTTTTGCAGCTATCGAATGGACAAGAATTTATGAAAACAGCTTCATACGGTATCTTCTCGCCTGCGTGTTTCCCTCTCACGTGCGTCTTCAATGTCTCCAGATTCTCGTAAGCGACGATGCAGATAGGACACTTGTAGAAGACTTTACAGTGCTTCTCCATTATGTGCTTCCTCGCTACCACCAGCCCCTCCAGCTGGAGTAAGCACATAGGACACTCAATGAGGTACACTCGGCTTGTGTGAAAGCATTCGTCTAGGAGGTGTCTGGTGAAGAAGGAGGCGTCGGTGAATGGTTTCCCACATTCTGGACAGATGTAGCTGGTTGTACTGGTGTGCAGGGCCTTGTGAGCCTCTAGAGCGCACAGCCGCGGCATCACCATGTCGCACCGGAAACACTGGTATGCAAAGGAACAAATCAAATCAGAGGAGCCAAAATGGATTTTCAATGATACTTCATTGGTGAAACTCTGTTTGCACATCAAACAGTTGACCCGTTGTGTAGGCAAATCGATGGGCGCATGGTTTAACATTTCCGTAACAAGGGGGCTATCACAAATTTTGTCTAGCGATGGGGTCACAATGTCAATGAGCTCAGAATTGATCTTGATGGTGGGAGTGCCTTTTGGGTTTGTCAATTTGCTGTCCTGTCTTATGTGAGACAGAAGTTGGCATTTGTTGGAGAATGAGAACGTTCCTTTGCACATGTTGCACCGAAAAGTGATTAGCATGCTGCACCGTGATATGTGGCATTCTAGACTGGACGCCAATGCAAAGATATCTCCACACTCTAAGCAGGTGTACTGTGGGCAACTAAAGTTAGCTTGGTCTGCTGCCTTTTCAGCTTTGTAGAGTTTTTCTGAATTTTTCCGTTGGAGAAAATGCCAAATATCAGACACATCCACAGACTTGATTCTGTACTTCAGCATGGAGTAAATGATGCTCTGCTTGAAGTATTTTTCATCCAGGATTTTATCTGTCTCTAATTTAGCTTTGTATTTGACATCCAGATTGAGAAGTTGGCGTGGATTGGTACAGGGTGCAGTGGACACAGGGACAGAAACAAACATACAGTTTTTATCGTTGTTTTGGACAGGAACAAGGTATGCTACTGTCTTTGACCCGTCGGGGTGTACAATGGTTTGTTGTCTGGGTTGAGCTACAGGCGGCTTCACAGCTGGTGGCACTCTCGATCTATTTGGCCTATTCTTGCCAACTGTGTCAGGTTTCTGCACCGTGGCATTGCTTTTCTTCATAACATCTCCCCCTTCAGCACCTCCAGAGAGCTGGATACAGCTTACAGACCGAGATGACGGCACAGAACTGGTGACGGGTTGTTCTGGAGAGTCATCAGTCGTCATCCCTTCAGATGAGGACAATGCTTGCATATCTACTGGCAGCCTCAACATCTCGTGCAAACTCATGTTCTTAAGTTCAGGAATTGCTTTCTTGTCAACATCTTTTGAAGAGGATTTCAGAGCCTTGTCATACTGAGGGTCTTGTGGTTCAGCTTTAATATGCTTGACATTTTCTGCCAATTCGCTAAGAAGACCACTGGCAGAAACATTTTTCAATGAGTCTTCACTGTTGACTGATGCTAAGGAATTTCCCGACGTATTCATAGTACTCAGTTCAGGATCATGAAGAGTAGATGTTTGCATATACATGTGTTGAAGAACATCTGTTCCTGCATTCTCTTCTTCTAAAATGCTCTCTACAGTACTGCTCTTGTTTCCCTTGGGACTATGCTTCAGAAGTACGTTGGAACTGGTCTTATTTTTTTCTGAATGTGGAACACCATATTTATTGTCATCATCCCCATTTTCAACTTGTACCACAGACTCTGAAACTGTTCGGCTGGCCACATTTTTAGACTCTTGTGAACTATCACTTTTAGGAAAACCTGGCCTTGGACTAAGAAATTCGTCTTGCGATCCTGTACTTTGGGACATTTCATCTGATTGTTCCAGATCTATAATGACACCTTCATCTGTATCCATGTCTTCATCTTCAAAACTGACTGTCCTGACATCGCATATCTCAATCCGCCAATCACCAACATTGTCACCTCCCGATGGTTCCACTACATCAGAGCCATCTGCTGGTTCTAGTCTCTGTCCCGCATCAGCATCCTCCACACAGTCACCAGTGTCCTTTGTATCCACATCGGAATTCTTTTGGGAAGACTCTGCATCCTGTTCCATATTCTCGTCATTTACATCCACTGATCCCTCCCGAGTGTCCTTTTCTTTATTGCTCGTCTTCATCAAACCATCCTCAGCACCTTCCATATCTACACAATCATCAGCGTCCTTCCTGTCTACGTCTGAACTCTTCTCTGTCTCCACTTCAATGTCTCCAGGTTTCTCATCTTTATTGTTCGTCCTCAGCAAATCAACCCCAATATCCATTTCCAACACAGCTTCATCTCTCACAGTTGGCCCATCAGCTCTAGGACCTGCAGTCTCTTGACGCGGACACTTCTTGTCATGCTTGTCACTGGAACCAGACACATGCAGAAGCCGTGATTCTGTCCCACCTTTGTCATTACAGGCCAATAGTTCTTGTATGGAACCTTCTTTGTCACTATCAACATCAGAATGATCAGAGAGTGACTCAGTGTCATAGGCACACACCTCTTTCACATTCACTTCTTTGTTTTTGATGACTGTTCTCTGTCCAAGTTGATATGGACTACTGTTCAGTACTTCGCGATTATTGGAAAGTTCCGCTGTAGTTGAAACAGGGCATTGACCACCTTCTAACACAGATTTGTCAACTCCTGGATCATTGTATGAAGAGGATTTTTCAAATGACACGGTTTCTAAGATATCCACTGCATTGCAAGCTGGATCAGACTTCGGAGTATTTAACATGCGGTCCCGAGACAATGGGTCCATCTTTTTGCTTCCATCTTCATGAACAACGGGCATCATACCTTTGGATGATGCACCTGGCACCAATTTGTCGCCCACGAGTGTTGCTACAGTTGCCACATTATTGGTATCCATTGTATCATTACAACCATTGCTGGATTCCGATTGTTCGTCGCAGTCTTCTTCTAGCAGAGCCTCCTGTTTCTCAGTTATGTTCTCCAGCAGACTGCCAGCAGGAGCAGTGTTTCCAGCAATGGCATCAGACACACTGTTGGGGTGGTCCACCTCCGAACATACCTTCTCTGGTGCGGTATCCGGAGGATCTTTGTCGGCACAGGGACGAGAGACAGTTTCAGCATTCATCGCCGTCTACTACCTGTAAAAGAAGAGAAAATTCAATAAATGGACAAAACCAACAAGGGAACAAGAGTAAGTAAACAACATCCTAGAATTTACTCCAGTGGTAGGGTGAGGTGGATGTTATTGACGTCTGTGGGTCAAGTTTTGGGTCAAGTTTTGGGACAATGCCATGGCTAAAGCTTCTGGGAAAACTTGGAGATAAAAGAAGTTCATTCATTTTTAGTATTGAATTATTTTTTTATCTCTATGTCAAACACCAAACTGTCAGCAGTCAAAAGTCTGCGCAGGTTAGAATTTTGAATCTGTACTCGTCATCGAACCATCTACGACTATAGTTTGGTATTAAATGGATTGACACCTATATTTCATATATTATCTCTCTAAATACTGCATGGATTGACAAACACAAAGTATTATTTTATGCAGAGGGGCGATGTCCAAACGAAGTAACCGGCAAATAGGCTCAATTTGCACGTGCGGGTATGAGAAGAGCATTGGCATGTGGAAATTGAGCCTTTTTGGACGTCGCCCCTCTGCATACAAAAAATACTTACTCAAAATGTTTGGTGATCGTTATAAATATAATTTGTATTATTAGTGCACTTTTAAATTTTTTAATTTTGGTTAGGGCAGACAAAATAAGAAATTGAAGTTTTGTTTGTTTGTCAATCCATGAAGTATTTATTGAGATAATATACGAAATATTGGTGTTAATGCATTTCATGGCAATCTTTAGTCGTGGGTAGTGTTATTACACCGACACATCAAACTACATATTTTTTCATCACCGACTTTGTATTGACGACCATCGGGAGTCGGCATAAAACGAGTCGTATGACGATTCAGTTGCAAGTGTAGAGCAGGCATAATACATCTGTGACAACACTGAAACTGCCTGACAGTGTGGTGTCCTCGTATTTCCTGGTCACACTGCCTCTTGAAGACCTGGCTGTGATACACCTGGCTCCACTTATAACCACACGTAGGGACACAGTAAGAAGAGATACACTACATCCATTATAAAATAACAATTTTTGATTTATTTTTTTTCAATAACAATTCTCGTCGTAAATGAGTGAAAGATTCCCGCAGTGACGTTAAACTCCATATTCACTCACTCAATAACAATTCAGGTAAAACTATGTAAACAAAGAAATTCATATGTGAGCCAATTTACAATCTGAATTTGACTAGAGTATGGACAAATAATAGTAAGTGACGTAGCATGTTAACAATGCAGTCATGAGTGTTGGATAGCAGAGCTCTACAGCCATCACATAGAGCAGCACATGTCTATACATGCATATGGTACATGAAAATACCACATTTACACTGAAACCAAACATACACAAGGGAAACCGGCAAAATTGCAGAATATACCGTGGACTACTACTTTTAAGGACAAGATACAAGGGCACACTGCTGATGACCTAAATACAGTCCAGACCGTCCAATTATCAGGGCTGTTGCTCAGACTGCAGACCCACTCCACGGCTAGGTTGAGCTGACCTACATGTACGCAGCAGGCAGGGGTCAACAGTTATAACACTACATAACACTACCAGTTACAACCCGTGCACATTGCAGCCATATTTTATATGCTACCAGAAATAGAAAAATCATGTCTGCTTTTGATTTGCTTCTGAACTAAGAATATGTCAACACATTATGACGTGACCATTGATTTCCATACATACCGTAGATCTAATGGAACGGATCTAATGAGTGGGATATTTTAGTAACATTAATGTGACAATAGGACTACGAGTATGGTTGGGAGAAAACAAAATAAATTTTACCTAATTGACCCTAATTTTTTACCCAAGAACCATGTTTTTTGTTGCCTCGTTTTTGAACAAATTTTGACTTGCTCCACTTTTACATTATACCTAATAATATACAGGTGTTTGGATACATACATGCATGTGCATTCAAAGCACCAACTAAAACATTGAAACATCTCTGTGAAATGAGAACATTTTCAATATGTTCAGAATCGCAGATCGTATATATAAAAAACAAGTGAATGTATGCCTTTTAATATTGTTTGAAATGCTTATTGATGAAAACAAAAAAAATATTACAATAGGTTGCCTAACTTGTTGTTTGCAATAAAATGTTTTGTATAAAAAAAAGGAAGTTTTTCCTATCTACCCAATTTTGAAAATCCACATTATAATTTATAGGAAACAACATTTGTTTGTTATATTTTTCGTAATAATTGCGATGAAAAATGTAACAATGTGTTGTTTGGGACCATTGTACAACCCATAAGTGTTAGTCACCCGTAAGTGTAAAACTACCATTTGCTTTACTGCAGCGACGTTAAACTCCATATTCACTCACTCACTGCAAGTGTAAAAAGATTACTCGTAAGTGTAAAATGCATTTTTACCAGTAAGTGTAAAAAGATTAACCGTAAATCTAAAACGCATTCTTAATTGCCATGTGTTAAAATATCGAAATGAATATGTAAAAATGATTTGCCTCCCCTGGATTGATAACATGTTACTTAGTTCACACATTCAAGACGTATTTCAAGCAAAATATATATTTGTTATTACCATACTGCCCAAATCAGGCTGAAAATTACTATGGCTAAAAGAACCAGTCAAGTAGTCAACGATTAGTTGCGATGCTGACAGTCGACTGTTACGAGAAGTAGTCGACGAGGGTTATTTTCTGTATTCAATTGATTAGCTGTTGACAGACTGAGTTCAAATAAATTTAGAATATAATGTATATGCATAGCGTACATTATTTATTCTTGCAGTAAATAAAAGTACTCATTGAAAAACAGCAAAATCAGATTGTAGATAATTTCAAAATTCTGTCGGAACGAAGCGGTAACACAGTATACATGGGTTAGTACACATGAATTCCTTCAACTTGTACTTTCGCTTTGTTGAACATTGGGAGCATTTTTATTTGGACGGAGGACAATGCTACTGTTCTAATGTCACGTAGATATATGTCATGTAAAGCTGAAATTTGAGAGACGGTAGCTTAATTATAATAAAAGAAGATAAATTAGATGATTAGGACTATGCACCTGATTTGTTTTATTGACTAAAAATATGTACGATGTTGAACAATCTTCGCAACTACATGTGAGGCAAATAGTCCACTACTACTCAACTATACTATACAACGATCTGGAAAATCTGGTAGTCTTAAAAATTTAGCCTTAAAAATTGCATTTGTGGGCGATTTTATTGTGGCACTACAATCAGTGTTCGAAATTACCGCTGGCCAAGCCATTTCTCCCAATGCTAAAGTTTAATGGCCAGTAAAAATTCATGTTTTTTTGTAACATTTGTTATTTGTATCATTATTGGGGACAGTAGGTTTCCAGCGGTAATTTTGAACACTGACTACAATATTCGTATTTCTGGAACCCACTGACAATAGTAATGCAACATGATTCCACAAATTTTAGCCCCCTACACATTATGAGAGATGACGTCATAAACATGCTCCTGCGGAGTCTCACCAAAAAAAAAAATATATTCCAAGTCCAACAGCCCGACTGGTTACATTATCCCCCTCCACATTGTGACTCGTCCTCAACGAAGTTATCCAGTCACCTCGATTTGAGCCACCAGGGAGCTAGAAATGATCAGTCTGACAATTCGGTGCGTTCACCATGAACAACTCGAATATACGTTGGGCACCATTGTAACAAAGGATCATGCCGATCCTGGGATTCGAGCACGACGAGTTGCTGGATTGCGAGTCCAACGCTCTACCGAATGAGCCAAAGAAGGTAATCCTGCTTGTCGAGTCCAGTAGGAGCATCTTATTTCGCACCCGGCTATGCATGTATTTTGTGCTTCTTGACGAATCTAGTGTAGGTTGGACTAATCCAATCACGAGACACGAAAACGCAAATTTAGTAAATATTTAGAATATCGGGTTAATTTAGAAGACGTTAATTCATTATAGTAGATCATAAATTATTTCCACGTCAATATTAAATGTCTAATTTGATGTCTACTGATTGCAAAGACTGGTCAACCCAGACCACATTTCTGGTGATATTAGCAATTTTGCACTACATTTTTATGGGAAATTTGTATGCAATTTACTTTGTGAAACTGTACTTGGTTTATTTTTAAACTTTAAAAGAGAAATTGTAATGAATCTAAATTTTACCATGCTTTGGGTTTTGCACCAGTCTTTCTCTCAGTCAAATGTCAGTACACAAAATGGCCGACATCACAAGGGTCTGAAAGTGAGGCTAGCTAAAATGCAGTAAACATGTAAAAATGCAATACAATATTACCATTAATCAACACACACGATTTATGAATTATTATTCATAGCCAATGCAACATTGTATTTTCTTCGGGCATGTTGTCTTCGTTGTAAGTTAATGTTTATGTTTGTAGCACATGGCGATTCGATGTCAGGGTCACATCACGTGACATATATCCCATGATGCCCCATTGTAACAATGGCGGCCTACATGAAATCACATTTTCGTTCATGAATATTTACTAGAGATGTTGATAAGGGACCCAAATAATTTATTTGCGCAAATTTGTCAGTTTAATTAGATGACATGCTATCGACATTGACGCATGCTCATTGAATGCTACAGATACTGGAGACTGGCTCGAAACGCGAATGATTTGTCGCCGGTTGCCGGTTTGTTTACATTTTGTGGACCACGTTTTGCAGTGTTGAAAGCCTAATTTTATGAATGCGACAGTTTGTGTGGGATTTCTTTTGTTTACACCAAACAACGTAAAAGACGAACACACATTATAAATTACAAGTTAGCAATTCATGAAAATAACATGAAGGCACCACTAGTTTTCATAATTTCTTTGATTTTGCAAGTGCATTTGACTTTCTCAGAACCCACAGGTCACAACAAACCACTGGGGTCGCATGCACCTCCATTTGGAGTTACTTTAATAGGCAAATTTTCTTCTCCAAATGTCTTCTATTATTCTTTTGTGAGAGAGAGTCAACCACTTTTAATGAAATCGCCACTGCACGATACACAATTTCCTGCATCAAAATATTGGTATGAAGAATATCTTGGGTAAGTTGGTACATAAATATTTTACTTTGCAGTGTATAATGTAGTAAATTGCATGTATTGATTTTATTGAATCGGTAATATTTTCCTCATTCACTATTTTCACGTTTGCAGAGCTAATTAGCTAATTAGTGTCTAACCTGGCATACTTTACCGTTCACCCATCAACATATTTGGTGTCTTTTAAGGGATAGGTTGTTTTGTTAATGGTGTGAAAATTCAGAATTTGATATTTTGGAGAGCTAGTATTTTATTTAGAAAATAACATTGTATTTTTATTCAGTCCATAAATTATTTACCGCGATGAGAGCTTTTGAAAGTTGCTGAACCTCGTTGTATTTATGCATCTCCATAGCTGGAAGTACCCCACACTTTGTTGCTAATATTATCGAAGCTCTCATTTATATCTCCACTATGAGTCAGTATGAGACCATAGCACTCTTGTACGTGCACGGTTCCCATGTATTTCAGGGCTCAATTTAGCGACTAATTTGGGAGCCATGGCGACCTAATTTTGCATTTGGCGACCAATATTTCACTTATTTTAAGAGTTTCTGGCTATGCAGGAGCCAAATGGCTCCTTGGAAAAAATGTTAACTTTGAGGCCTGTATTAGAGATGGTTACGAGAGTGCTGATGGTCTCGTAGTAGATACAAGTGCTACGAGAAACGATACCCTGCTTAATTGTGACCTTGTGCCGCATATATGTGAAAATAATGAATTATATGTATATTCATCACAACAATATACCAGCCCCAAAAGTTAAAAAACACTTTTTGATTACAATTTCATATATACCGTATGTAATTTGGTAAATGGGATTTATTTGAATGCAAAACACATTTTGCATATGAATTGTACCCAAAAAAGATAAATTTGATCTTGAATGTGCTCTATCAGTGTTAAAATTGAATGCTTAAACACAATTTGGCATATGAAATTGTACAAAAAAAAAGATAAATTTGATCTTGCATTAAAATGTATAAATGGGAATGTTACAGAGCTGTATCCATCATGGCTATAAATCGTAAGTATTTCTTGAATATTTATTTTCAGAGATGAATATGGGTCTGAAACAGTGTCGGTTGAAAAGTCTAAGAAAGAGAAGAGAAGCGTACCTGCTGACAAGATGCTGCTTTCTGAATTCCTGAAGATCTTCCGCACTGAGAATGTGTACATGGTGCAATCATTACCAAACTCCATGAAAGGTAAATCTGTCAATCAGGATTCGCTCTATAGACTTGCAACTTACCATCAGCTTTCTTCCTGTCCATGATAAGTGAAAGAATCTTGAAAGGGACTCCATCTAAACCTAAATTAAAAATTAAAAAAAAGATAATTGCCTACTTGGTCGGAGCTTACAGGGAGAAGTTAAATTGCACTGCGGGCATCCTACTTTTTAACATTTCGCACCTTTGGTGGCTATGCTATTGCCCTGACTAACTCAGAATGTTAGTTTGAAGCCCTGCATTCAACATGACTATGGTACTACAATATATTTGTCTGTTCCCCGATGTACAGACGAGGTCCACTTATATTTGTCTGTTGTTCCCTGATGTACAGATGAGGTCCACTTATATTTGTCTGTTGTTCCCCGATGTACAGACGAGGTCCACTTATATTTGTCTGTTGTTCCCCGATGTACAGACGAGGTCCACTTATATTTGTCTGTTGTTCCCCGATG
>JAUTBZ010105313.1:0-16628 GCA_032361785.1 Lepetodrilus galriftensis
TTTCATTCCATGAAGTATTTACCGAGATAATCTACGAAATAGGGGGGTCAATGCATTTCATGCCAAACTATAGTAGTTCCTACATACCGTATATCATGTTTTGCACTAACCAAGTTAGTGGTTCCTATATAGATACATAGTCCTTGGTTCTTATATATGGTCTTCAGTGGTTTCTACAAAAAGTATATCGTCTTTATTGGTTTTCATATTGTCTTCAGTCGTTTCTTTATATATCGTATTTAGTGGTTTTCTCAACACACATATCCTTTAGTGGTTCTTATGTGGTCTTTAGTGGTTTCTACAGTCTTTAGTGATTCCCACATACAATTTTTAGTGGTTCCTACAAATAGTCTTAAGTGGTTAGTACATGTGCCCTTATACTTTATACAGACATGACTATCTGGCAGATCATGGTAGGACGCAAATCCAGAAAGGATAAATAGTCACATGAACAAAGTTTACGGAAGTAAGGAAGGAGTCCTGAAATACCCAAGGAAGCCATTTGTATTATTTGTTTGTGTGATCTGAGATTGACTGAGTGAATCTGAGCTTAACGTCACGACAGGAGGAGGATTTAAGAAATGGCGAGGATATTAAACACCTGTGTAAACAACGGTAAAGAAAATCTGATGAGCTGGATAAATATTTAGTTTTCGAACAGCAGTCTGCGTGTCATTGCAATCAAACAATTACGGTAAAATAACGCTTAGAATAGCTAACTTAACCCTCTTCCTGATGAAGGCAACCTGAGATGCCCTAAAGAGTGGTATCTGTGCCTAATCCAGCAGGCAGAAGGTTAATCAATAAACAAGATAATATTTTTACTTTCATTATTTTCTGTGAGTGAGCAATTTATTGCTTGAAGTTGCAGCGGGAATGTTTCACCAATACATGACTCATTATTTTCATGGTGAATAAACTGACAACCATATCTCAATTAAGTGACAACCATTTCACCTACTCTTGACAAATGATGGCAATTTCGGTTGCATTTTTCTCTCATTTGATCCTAAACATCATCCATCATAAAAAAATGAACAAATTTGTCGACCGGCGCCAACCATCAATAATTTCAAAACAAATCCCAAATTACTTGATACATGTGACGGTACTAATTCCAGGACTGCGACGTTCTCAGGCTCTGAGGATGAGTGTCAACAGAAGATCGAGTGCATTATGACAGCAATGTTCCACACACCAGTGCTGTTTCCCCCTTCACCCCCATCTTCCCCTTTCCCCCGATCACTCGGAGAATCAAGCCTGCATTAATATCATGACCAGCCATTGTTTACTGAGGGAATCGACTCAAATAGACTCCTCATTGTGACAGAAATCCAGAAAACAATCCAGAAAACTTCAAGTTGTCCGTGTCTTGCACCCGATACTCCCGAACATCAGAGGTCGGTTTCAAGCACATGCAGGAGATATCTGGAATTGATGCGAGATATCTGGAATTGGTGCAAGATATCTTGAATTGATACGAGTGGAGAAATGTTTCCTCGTACCAACTGTTCCTAGATGGTTTCAGTCGGTGGCACGGTGATCGTGAAAATTGCAGAAAGACGTGGAATGTCATGTGACATGTCAGTGGAATGTCATGTGATGTTGTCAGTGGAATGTCATGTGACATGTCAGCAGTATGAAGATGTCACACTTAGCGACGTCGGTCTGGGATATGATCATAATGTATCGGTACTTGATAATCTCTTCATACTTGTAATACTAAAGATTTATAAGATTTATATTCTTCCTTATAGTTCAGTAGGCTCATACATAAAAAAAAATCTTCTTTTCACACACGAAAATAATTGCATTCCTTTACAATGTCTATAATATAACAATAAATTAAATTTTACTAGTTTTTAATAAATGGAATAATTGGATATGATTACTTGCTCACTATACTCTACTCATTAAAATACCTCAAGTCCTACTCATTGAAAAAAAAAACATAATCCCATTCATTGAAAAACTCATCTATTCAACGTAAAAATAGATTTTATGTATTGCAAAAAAACGTATCTCAATAATTTACTTAATGAAAAAAACATCACCCTTAAAATGTCCTAGCTTTGATGATATTTACTGGAGAAAAACAAGCTAATTCTGTATCAAAGTGTTTCTGTAAATGGTGTTCCTACAGACTCAAATACACCAGTAACCAAGTTGGTTTTCTTAACCATGATAACCCTAGCTGTAGAGCTTGTGTAATATTGGAACACAACCAAGTTGTCGCGGCAGAAACCTAGAAGTGAGGCCAACTTTCAAAGCATATATGGTTTACATTGCCCAAATACTAGCCGGCCTCAAAAGACATCAACGATCAAGGCTGGGGAACCTCCCCATGAAAAAAGTAAACGATGACCTGCCCAAACACAGAAAGAGCTCTGGGTTTCTACAGTTTTCAACGGGCAAACTCTTTAACCCTCCATATGCCATAGACAACCAGAGATGCCCAAAAGAGAAGTGTCTGTGCCTAATCCAGCAGGGAGAGGGTAAATAATTGGAAGAGAACTTGTAACAGCTACATGTTAACATTGATTACTTTAAAGTCTAGACACTTGTACAGATAACACAAGGATGGAAACTGTACATGATGGCAGACAGGTATTGGCATCCTAAATGTCGATGCATGTTTAAACTTGTACAAGACACAGGATTCAAACTCTATTGGTTCGTAATTGTCCACATTTAATTACTAGAATTTTACATCTTCATGAATGTCCTGGACTCTCATAACTTTGAGATTGTTCTTTAGATAATTGATGGTCCATATTCGGCTTCAAAGGCGACCATCTTGCCGATTCAGCAACTGAAATGCTATTGTAGTCTATGGAACACTTAAAACTTTCACCTTGTCCTATGACATTTCAAATACATTAATTTGTCCAGAAATAATCATGTTTCAATAGAAAGGGGAAGAGCTACCAATTGAACATTAAACATCAACTTGTCGGCACAGGGAACAGGGTCTCGACCTCATTAGGCGATGATGATGGTATGTATGACCAGTAAGTATTTGCTGAACAGTTTAACAAAGAACCTTGCACAACAGTCCTCGCGGATGTTTTATCACATCATTAGGAGGTGTTCTGTTGATTCATCTCCTTGAGATACACCACAGCACTATGGCAACAGTACTGGACCCAATACATTAGCGAGGAGTGGATATAACATGCAAAAAGGAGTAATGTATTTCTCCTCTGATGGCTCAAACAGTACGAAGTAATAGAAATTTAATAGGTATTTAAACTAGACCATGTACATGCATTTAAACATTTTAATTCATTTCCCTAAGCATTTGGCCCTGTGGCCATTTTAATCTTGGTAATTGGGTGGCAGTTAGATCCTATCCATGCAAATCTTCCAAGGAAGGCGGTCAGATGAGAGACTGGACAATGGTCAGAGCCTGGGGGACAAATTAACGACCACTGACCACAGCCTACCACAACGTGCGCCCCCCACCGAAATCCCTGACAAGTAATCGCACAATAGACATGATAAAGCTGGCTTAATGATGTCTCCTTGCAGGACACCTCACATCTACGTATCTCCGGACACAATGGCCGGAAAGACAACGTTGAACAACTTTCGGACATTTATGTCAGATCTGGTCGATAAGAAAGTTGTGAAAATCCCCGCCGGTTTACAACAAGCCAATTTTAGAGTTGTTGTTGATCGCAATCATTGGAGTGGGTCCTTGCGTGGCAACGGTGTTATGAACAGACTGTCAGAGGTAATGACTGGTCAATTTATGTTGCAAAAAAACTCGCTACAAGGTCAGTTCATACTCATAGTCTACACAAGTATTACTACATAGTACTTTAGACCACCATTAAAGGCATACAATCATGGTTTATTGACATATTTCATGGTCAAATGTATTTTTCTTGAAAGTATGTATGGCACATTTGACTTGTCTACACATGTAAGATAAAAAAAAATTAAATTTAAAAAAATAGAAAACCAGTGGGACATGCAGAAAAAGGTTGTTTGCTGCCCAATATACTTGTGTAAACAAATCAAATGTACATACTTTCAGCTAAAATATGTTTGTCCATGAAATATGTTAACAAATCATGATTGTATGCCTTTAACATTTGTCCAAGATGGTTTGTATGAATGGACCTACCTACTCAAGAATGAACCCAATACCTACTCAATAACGGGCTCACTGGCTCCTACATAACGGGTGTAATATATTATGTAGAGTATAATGACCTAGTGGAGTATATCATCCATATTTCCCCAGGCATAACATTGACATATATACCTACATAATTGTCAGGTTTTTATTCAATATTACCAAGTGGACACATGAAATGCTTACAGTGTCTTAAGTCAACAATAAAAGACTACACAAATACAACAATAGGGAACTAAACTACCGAAAGAAATGTTACCAAATTTGGATCTTGGTACTTCCAAAATTAATTCAAATAAGGCTTTTAAAAAAAATAAGGAAGTACTATAGATATAAAGGGGAAATAATTAACAAGGTGATTAGATCCTTGCAATTTGTATATCTAGGACTGAGATTCCTGTCAATCATATTCAGGAATAGTGGGTGTTCCTTGATAATTCCTGTGGTGCTATGCTTACAGAGATGTCGTTACAGAAATGTTGTTACAGAAATCACAGCGATGTCGTTACAGAGATATCGCGTGGGGTATAGATATTAATTGGTTAATATACTCGGACATTGACACACATGCGTGCTATAACCTACATCACACTTGGGACAATTGATAGATCCGGCGAGATACGGACACTTCCTGCGGGGCACCTGCTGTAAGAGGAACAGGTCGTGTACCGGCCAGCGACGACACGTTAATGTGCTTACCATGAAATGTGCTTACCATGTGCTTATCATAAAATGTAAATGCACGAGTTTGAAGTTTTGGAAATATTTGAACTATTTATTTCTCAACCAATATTGGAATAAGTATTGAAATAGAAAGAGTTCAATTAAGCTACAATGGAACCTCCCTGGCTGGTCATTATTCCAATACACCTCCTAGCCTCTAGGGATCCTCTGTAGGGGGCTGGGTGGCACAGAATACCCTCATAGTCTACTGGTGGAGGGAACAGTGACGGGAGGGACAGATAATACCTACCCCACCGTCCTCATTTAGGGGTGAGGTGCTAAGGGCACAATACCCACCCCACTGTCCTCTCATTTAGGGGTGGACAGAAACACGGACTGCCTACAGTCCTATTTTTAATGGATTTCAAGATTATCCTTCGTAGGCAATCAATTGTGACGAAAATTTAATCAGTGTGATTTAAAGGTCTACTGCCTGTGACAAGCCAACATGATCCGAGACGAAATTTGACAATTCAGCAGTTTAACCCTCTCCTTGCTGGATTAAGCACTGCTCTTTATGGCATTTGCAGCTTCCTTCAGCACAGAGAGAGTTAAACAACACCTCAAAGTTAACACATTATTGAATTATGAGATTGAACTGCTAGATACCATCACAGCAGCTTAACCCTTTGTATGCTGAGGGCAACTGGAGATGCCCGAAAGAGCAATACATGTGTCTAATCCAGCAGGGATGGGGTTAAGAGTTATTCATCTGCAGGCTTTTGCCAGCATTCAATCATAAAACACACCAAGTAATAATGGTGATGAATGGTTTCAGATTTGGTTGTCATTTATGCTGTGTGAAGCCTCATAAGCTGTTGAGGATAATCTTACAGGATGATGTACTTCAGCGATGTCACGACACAGACCTGTAGAAATGGCAGCCCAGAGGTGCGTTCAAGCTGGAATACGTATCGATATGTATTGATATGTATTGCTGCAGAAGCCGTTCAGCAACGCGCGTATGAATACGTATTAATACTTTTCACTACGGGTCTGGAGGCCGTGCGCTGTGTAGGAAAAGCAATATGCACGAAGCCGCTCAATACATGTAGGGAAAAGTATTGTATTCATGTATTCTATCTTGAACGCACCTCTGGTTGACCCAATATAACACTAACATTCATGATTACATAATCAATACTTTTTATTCTATATTGCAAATTATTTATTTATTTATACCCCTTACATTTACATAAATAAGAAATTCAAGTATGTTTCTATATGTTTTTGTGTGGTTTTTGTTTTTTTGTTTTTGTGGTTTTTTGTATGTGTGTTTTATTGTTTTTAATTGGTGTTTAGAGTCACTTTCTAGATTCTATCACTTATATCATGACTTAGGGCAGTAGGAAACCCTCAACATCCATATTGCTGATTATTTCTTTCAAACTAATATTTATCTTTCACTTACATCACAGCAGTTTATGGCAAGAGGAAACCCACAACATCTGTAGCGCTGAATGTTGCAGTAAACCTGCGAGCACCTGCTGGTACTGACAGACCAAGGATTATATCTGCATTGCCACTCTAACCTCAATAGATATAGACAGGACAGTATAAAATATGCTAGGCGTCTACTTCAGAATGTATTACATATTGTTTTGCACTTTGCGCATGTCTCGGTTCCAGTTCAACAGCATAACATGTTCAATCATTTTTTTGACGGCAAGGGCACGTCGAAACAAAAACTATGTGCATTGGTTTGGAAATGTTGACATAGATCTACATTTATGTTTTTGTCTGATTTGTACCTTCAAGAGGATTGCATTACTTATTATAAATAATACATAATAAACTTGAAATACTGTAACAGTGATTGTAAAAACTGTTAACAAAATGTAACTGATACTGAACAGGTTGATTAACTACTGTAAAGTGATTATGGTCGCAGCAGGAATCTTTCACCCATTTGTAGACGACTACCATTTTCACATATTTGAACTTTGAACCCTAATCGGTGGGGTATTAGATTTAATGGCATTTAATAAGTTTCCATGATAAAAGTAATAATTGCCAATTTATCGCATGCAAATTCAAAGTGACCAACTGAGTTACCAACCCGGTGACCAACCGATTGACCACTATTAACCCTAATTGGTGTGAAACACTGGACATGCCAACAATGACCGCTCCATCAGCCATGATAAAATGTGGTAGTGTGGAATTAATTTTGTAGCTGGACGTGGATCTCTGGAAACCACACAAACAGGAAGTCTTAACTAATTTCCACGTGGGTGGCAAATACACGACTCAACGATGCTGCAAGAACCAATCTCGCTTAGCCACCGGTCAAGCCTACGATGGTCAGTCAATTCATATCCACCTGTTGGTCTGTATTTGATCTGCATGTCCAGTGAACACATACCGAAGATTTAACCGAAACAGTATCTACTTGGAATGAATGGGACATGGCTCGTTCAATTGGTTTAGTTTAAAATCTGGATCGGAGTTGTTGTTGGAACGTGATGGCCTTTTCAACCTTCTTGTAACTGTTTACGGAAAGTGTATTAAAAGTGTTTTCATTGTGACAGGGAAACCTGAGAAAATTTTGAAATGTGGAATTAATTTGTGTTGGGAATGTGTAAACGGGGGTTGTAAAGTCAACTGTGTTCACAGGTGAATGAAAATTGACCGGTTCATGCTAACTGAATTAAGCTGCAATTGTCAACATTGGGCTACAGCCTGGCCATGCTGTTATAATTTTACAATCAGTATCTTATTGTAGATCCCTGTGTTTGCTCAGAAACTTAATTAACATTGTATTCCCATGAATTTATGCTTTAGAATAAGCACCACTCTATACATGCTATAACTTATAAGTAATAAAGTCTTTGTTGTATGCATTAATATCGTATCTACCATAAACATTGATAAATGTTATTATGATTTAATTAAATTTATAATTGTAAAACTGAGAAAATTATCTAGCATACAGATACATTGTGGTAGAACTTATAAGACATTACCTTTGGTGGGTTTTTTAGCACCGACAATAGAAAAATAGAAAAATCTGAAAGTAAACTCTAAATATCCTGATCATACTTGAGAGGCAAGAACACCTTCTTTGTTCACAATATTTGTTATTTTTTTAAAATTATTTTTATTTCATTTTTTCACATGCTACTTTTGTAAGTAATAATGCAGTTTAAATGGCCATCATGCCTTATGCAAATTATGACCTTGTAAGCATTGGTAAATTTAGTTCTCAAAAACGGAACAAGCTACACATTTCTATCGCTGCACGGACGTCAACATTGACCTTGCCGGAAGCACACCTCACCAATTTCTAAGCAAAACAACATACCAGTCTACGTACATCCGCACACAAACTGTAATTTCAGCACCGGGGGAGATTATCTCCCTTTGATCAAGGACATTCCTGGGGGTCGTCTACGATTTAAGTAAGGCTTTGGTGTTGATCCTCCGAACAATGGGATCTACGTTAGACAATACGTAAGCTGAGACGTTCTCTCAACGGGACCACACTTCCTACATTCACTGAGGAAAACTGCTTGTGTGATAAACCTGATCAGATAAACACAGCCTAGGTGGCCATCATTAAAGGGAGATAATCAGATATTTGTATGGTCAATGTACAGGTGCCACAGGACTTATTATCACTATATAGCATTCGTAGACATTCAAATTGGAGATTTTCACCTCATCAGGCATTAGTTCAGGAGTTGAGGTCAAATACCCAATTAGTTATGGTATCCTGTGGACTATTGGAAATGCAGGAATTTGTCTAGGTTTAAATATGGTAAATACAGGAATTTGTCTAGGTTTTTATATTACAGGTAAATACAGGAATTTGTATAGGTTTTTATATTGGAAATACAGGAATTTGTCTAGGTAATACAGGAATTTGTCGAGGTATAAAAACTATAATAAATAAATATAATATATAATATAAATGTATAAATATTTTTAAAAATAAATATTGTAAATCATAAAATATTAATGAGTATAAAACTTTAACGAATTTTAACAATTTGCCCTTCGACATTAAAATTTAATTCGTAATAAATGTCCTTGAACATTTTTCTAGGCAATTAGTGGTTTAAAGTCCACTCGCTGTCAGCTCTAATGACTTCCAGAACCGTTCATCAAAAGCGCAATCCTATCAGTCTGCAACGAGTGACCCTGTAATTTTGTGCAACACACTGAAATAATGTGTTAAACCCCAGATCACTCGCGGCTTCAGTTCATATCAGCCGATTCCACTTCACGTGACGCTAAAATGTCAATGTGACACTACAGTGTCGCATCTGACATTTTGCATTAAATCTACGCCCAGAATAATAATAATGGATTTTTCTCTTAAATATTTTTTTAACAACGGAACACAAAGAGGTTCATAAATAATGGAGGGTTTTCGACTGAAAGACACCAAATGGAAGCCTTACTTACATATCCATATCTATTACATGTGTGCAAATACCCTAGGATTAATTTTTTTTAAACTTATGGTATTGTTAACCACCTACAACAGGCAGAAGGAAAAAGTGCCATGATGACGTACTACCATTATACTGCATTCAACAAGAGGCGGAGAGAGACAGATCGCTGCATCAACCAACAATAGCACTGTCATAGCGTTAAACATTGGACGTGTAATTGTACAATATCGTACGTCATCACAGTTTGTGGTCGGGTCCGTTGCAGATTGTCCAGAAATCCCCTCATCCATTAGAAATAAAACCCCATTACGACTGATATGCACTGAGATTAACCCCACTTTTGCCAAATTAATAAAAATAAATCAGTTCAATGAGACATTGGCTGCTGCCAACAGGGAAAGGGTTAACATTAGTGGGTGTGATGAAACAAAGTGGAAATAATTCGATAGCTTCTAGGACAAATTACAGATTCCATTCCAGCACCTCAGAGACTTATGTTCCCATTATGACATTGGTAAAGAAATGGTACAATAACAAAACACCCACACACATGGACATACACACACACACCACATACACAGACACACACATACACAGACACACACACACACACACACACATACACAGACAACACACACACACACAATCACAACTACACAAAACTCACACACAGTCCTGCAAATCCCATTACAAAATTCAATATATAATAATGTACAGGTTTTAAAATGTAAATATTAAATGTTGTGAATGATATAACAAGGCAGATTCCATGGGAAAAGGAAGCCTTCCAAGGAACACCTATGCATCCAAGAAGCAGGAATGATTCTAAGTTCCAAAGAATAGAACAAATTTGAGGAGCATAACTGCTGCTTGAAGAGAGCAGGAATTATTTCTTAGGGACAGCAATGATATCTTAAGGACGGCAATTGCAGCAAGAATACTTCAAATGAACAAGAATATCTCCATGGTACAAGAATACTTCCAACAGGAAAACGCTTCCAAGGAAGAGGAATGAGCAACTTATTCATCATAAGTTTGTCCAGAATTACGTAACTCCCAGACCACAGAGATGCATTGTTCTGTAGCAAAAACGCTTATCAATTCAGCATCATCTACTAAGCTTAAAAAGCATGCTAGGTGAATATTCCTGATCCTTTTTGCACTTTTCACCTTCACTCAAATTAGAAGAAATAATTTCTGAGATCCCTGAGCCTATACGTCTGTGCATCAATCACTTCCTCCTTTGTCACCAAAGTAAACCTTTAAGAACAAAAGTTAGAGTAAACTTGACAAATATTACGACAGATCTGTGTCCTTCTTTCAAGCCACATTCCTCTACATTAGAGCTGGCGTTCTTTGTCACAGTGTATTTGTCATTAGCTATTTGTCTCCGAGCCAATTTCCAAAATGATGGGAAGTACCAGTATCAGTATGTTTGTTACGAATCCAGAATTGCGACTATGGTATCTAAACAATAGGTTCTTTATCTTATACAAGCCACAAGATTATGAAACTTTATTGAGTGTTATTTCATGTTCAACTCAAAGTTTTGTTATAAAATTTGAGCTTTAGCATGAAATCGTATTCAAAAGGATTCATAATCTTGGGGCAAATGACAAACAAATAATCCTGGCTAGATTTTATCAGGAATAAACATGGAGAGAAAAAAATAGCTCCTTAAAAATATATATAATCATGATTGATGATGGCTAGTGAGTTTTTAATATTTTCTTTATTGGGGTTTAGAGCTGCTTTCAAGAATCTTTCACTTATCAGTTTTAGGGTAGGATGAAACCTGCAACACCCATAGCGCTGAATGTTGCAGTAAACTTGCGAGCACAATGGATTAAAGAATGGTATACAGTTCTCGAGGAGCATTATCCAATGGACACAAAAGAAAAGGAAAGTGTTAACCAACTGGAACATAGCTTATGCAATCCATAATCTACACACACACATAATACATGTAATCACACCTATGGGCCAAACTAAGAACAGCACAGACTACGTGTAATTATAGACATGTTTCAGTGTGTCATTCTCTGCGACATGTTTCACACATACATGTAAGGAAAACGTGAAAAAGAAGTGTCTGCAGGGATTACTATCTCAGTTTCCCCTTCTAATTTATCATTAAAGAAACACCCCCATTTTAAAGAGCGAGTGAATCATTGCTGTATGTCACCCGTACGTGACGAACCATTTTAAAGAAATCTGCCAGCCAAAATCTTGAAAGGTCTAGTACCGGTAGCACACAAGGCTTAAGTAACACATATTTATAAAGTATTACAAAGACGTCAAAGAGATACTGAAGATACTAAAAAAAAATAACATTCTAATAATAAGAACTGAACTTAGTGTATATGCAAATTAAAAATTGATTCTTTTTTTTTAAAAGAGTATTTCTTGGTGGAGAAACAGTTGTGGTAAAAAAAATATTGTGAAATTTTCACACGATAGCTTCATTGCATGCATATTATTATTCTGAACAGCTTTTCTGAGGTATTTATATGCTCTGTTGAAATATGTAAATTGTGGCAGTTTCTTACGTAAACAGGAAAATGCACCAATAAAATATTCATATTTAGAATGTATCCCCCTTTAGCCCTCTCCCTGCTGGTAGAGTAGGCACGGTCCCTGCTCGTTAGGGCACCTCCTGTTGCCTTTAGCATGGAGAAGGTTAATGTTCGTGTAGACAGGGGGGTGGATGGTCGCTCTTAACCTTCGGATAATCCCCGGAGTGGTAACATTCAATAAGCCTAAGGCTCACTGTACCGCTAAGGCTTTGAACTATTGATGATGTTATAGATAGAACGATATACAACCCACTAGCATAGTAATAGTATGGCGACATCTTGGAGATAAGATTGGATAACTTATTTCATGTCTATGAACTGTATTTCACAGTAGATGGGATGGGTATTGACTTCAAGTAACTAAGTTCACTGAAAATGTTATTTACAGGGTGTTTCATAATACCTGCCATCCTTTCAAGATCAATTGTCAAACAGGAAAAGAAAATTAATTAAATACATTCGGTGATTCTATTGTAATTATAGTTTTATTTGGTTTAATAGTTACAATAAGAAGTCACAAACAGTACATTTCTTTGAGGGTATCTTCTAAATAACATCACTTTTATAGTAAATGCTCTAAATGACTTCCTTTTTGCACTGTTACTATGCCACGGCGATGCTCGAAATTTATTATCACAGTTGCACACATCTCAGGTGTAATTTTTCTCATTTCTCAACGGGTACTTTCTTTGCAAAGTTCTGATGACAATTACTGGTGAATGTCTTTCAAAATAAAGCCTTACAGCTTATGTAGATCTTTCCTTTGACAATGCCATCTTGGAATTATTTTCTGTTTTGCAATGAGGTCATCAAAATCATTATGACATGATGACATGACGACATGATGAACATGTTCTCCATTTGCCGTACCATACAAAAAAAACTGTGTTTGTACGACAGCATTGACATAAAGAAATGGACGATCACACTCGCAGACATTCCGATACACCAATCAACACTGGAAGGTATAAAGTCTTTAAGTTATAAGATACAGGTGGAGTTTTTAAGTGTTGACGTTTACTGCTAAATCAACATCAATGATGACATGCATTATTCAGGTCTAATATTTATCCTCGTACCTAGCTCGGGTAATGGTATCGGCATCTCGAAGATGTGTTCATGCCTGACTTTACAAACACAGGGCGGGGTCAGCCGGTTCACCAGTGTTCAAAGCCAGATTGACCGAACAGTGCTTGAACCAACAGTAGACCAATGGCTACTGTACGACCCCCGACCCCTGACCCGACCCGACACCCAAAGTGCCCTCTCTGACCATGCAGTTAATATCCAGTGCACTCCCAAATTTTGATAGAAAACAGATACAGCAATATACAGGTAAATACGGTACATATGAGGGTAAACAAGGACACGTGACGACTGAATCTGATTATACTTGCTTTAATAATAATGGATATTTATTCAGCACCAGATCTACCTCATAAGACATCTTGAAATAAAGCACACACACATGTGCATGAGTGTGTATGTGCATGCATGCACGCACACATACACACACGCACACGCACACACACACTTGCACACACTCACGGATCAGAGTGCTTTCAGTTTTCCTTCTCAACTCCCTAGGGAGTATTCAACCAAAGCTGACGGTTTCAGCACTAGAAGGTTGGATTGGAGTATTTTAGATATTTTGAAATAATGTTTTTCCGATGTATTAATCTGATAATTGTAATAATTCAGATGACTGAGGAATTTCAAAATGATTCTTTCCTTCCTAACACACAGCACACACACACCACCCAAACACACACAATATTTCACAGAATAAAACTTAGGATAGTGTCTGTGTGACATTACATTCCTCCCTATTGAACTGTAACTGTGACCTAGTTGACCTCAGCAATGTTTGGATGACAACTTATTTCATTCAATAGCACATTACATACCAGTTTTCACTTGGATTGTGTCAAGATTGTATTTGTCATTACAAGTTGAACCACCACATCTTTAATCTTTCGACTTGTATATTGAATCCATGTCTGTTTATATCTACACATTCATATGCAACAGGTGAAAATTACATTAATTATTCGCCTCAAAATTGTTCATTGATGCAAAGCGTATCATATTTGTCATGGCAAGAAACACCTACAGTGGATGAGAAGGTAAAATATTCTGAAGTATAATTCAATTATATTTACCGGTACGTTATATTTAAAAGTTTCAAGAATCAATTGGAGCATACAAAATACAACTACCACCAAAATGAATTCAAGATAATAGCAGTCTGATATTACAATACACTATTTTATATGCATACGAAAACGTTTATCCTTCAATAACTAGCTAAACATAATATATTTGTTGGTGGTTATTCAAGGATTACGCAGACTTTCTAAGCATTGCTACAAGGTAGATCCGATCTTTCCTTGGGAACCTAAGAGCAATAGCTCTATGAAAGTAAGTCTGTCAATAGTATGTATTCATAGTTTAATCATAGCTCAAACGTACTTTGAAATATAACTAAATGATCGTAGCGCTACAAGTGTCGTAACTTCTACACGTGCATTACATATTACGACTCTCGTAGTGCTATGATTGGTCTGTGTAATAAGACCCCCAGGGTATCGTTTCTTGAAGTTCTCATATCTACTACAAGACCATAAGTACTCTTGTAGCGATCACTTATACATGGAGATCGGTGTACTTACGAGAGCTCTATGGTAGATCATAGTGGATATGAGAGCTTCGAGAAATGATACCCAGACCGCCAATAGAATTATTAAATTATTTAATTACAGCTCAAACATACAGTCACAGTGCAATATATTATATAAAACACTGTCAATAATATACATACATTGTTTAACAAGAAGTAACGAAATTCAAAAAATCTATATTGAAAAAAAACCATGATTTATTTTGGCAAATTTTTTTTTCAAAAGTCACAGCTCAAACCTACAGTGCAAATGTATTTAAGACCAGATGCACGTAACTGTGACCTCAGTGACATCCACTACCATGAATGGGGCCCCGAGATAAATGTGATGGATGATTTCCTTTGGAGGGCACAAAACTTAAAACAATCACAATATGACACATCATCATTACTCAACTGTCAAGCCGCAATTTCAACGATGTTTTCACCAGTGCGCTATCGAAACATCAAACAAATTGCGAAGCATTTGACTCCTTCACTTTGTTTATCTACCTCCTAATGCGTGTGTACAACTCAAAAGAATTTTGTCGATCAAACTTTCCTCGGAAAAAAATATACAACAACTCCCCGAGTCGTGGTAATGGAACTTGAACGGACGACTTCCAGTATGTACGTTATTTTGTTTCCGTGACGCAGATCGTGTCGATTTTGACCAATCCATGTTAAACCAAGGATTCTGCCCTGGTGGTGTTGTCAAGGTTACATGCAAATCTTGCCTTGTTGTCGCGACCAATGTGTCTACATAGTGTAGACATCTGGCTGGATCTCTCAAAACAAACAAAACAAACCGCACGCCGAAGGTGACAAACATTTTCTAAATTTTAACTTGAAATTTGTTGAAATGTTTTATATACAATTTGCAAAAGTAATTGTTACTGGTAAATAGTTCTCAAATGGAAGTGTTAGCATGGTTATAAATTTAGCATGTTTACGATTATTTTACAAAAAAATATGTGAAGGTTCCTGCTATGGTCAGACTGGACGTGTTACACAGTGATGGAAGTTAACACTAGCTCGCCAGCCCAGGCCATTTCTCCCAATGCTGAATGTGTCCTAAAGACTGGTAGAAATTCATCACATTTATTGTCACTATTCGGGATAGTAAGTTTTAAAGTTAGTTTCTATCACTGCATGTACAGACTACAACTCTAGCATACAGACCCACATTCTACCAAGTACCTATACATTAGTCTATTTAGGCGATTATTATCCGTGACATGACAGGTGACCGTAGCAGGTAATCCACGACAGTCGTCGTGCCAGAGGTCATGTTTGCCGTGCCAGAGGTCGTGTCGTCGTGCCAGCGACATGACAGAAGGCACAGGCCTACACGGAAACTAACGGGAACAGGAAATTTATATACATGTGCAAATGCATGTGTATAAATCTAGAGCCAAATGCCGTGGGAGACAATTATGATAATGAAAGTGAAAGTGAAAGTACCAGTTCCAGGACAAATATCACTGTCAGGACAAACATCACTGTCAAAGTATCGACTATGATCCGCAATAAAGGTGATACATTCCTTGACATTAATGTACTTTATCTCGTATACATGAAAGTTACTTTCACGATAAAGATTACTTGTCAAATAATTGTCTATGATCCATGATGAAGGTGATAAATTCATTGGAAACAATGTCTGTTATCTGATAGATGTGACACCAGATCCCTTTGGTACCATGAACTTGAAATCTAATATCTTCTAAGTAGCCTGTCATAAGGCTTTGGGAGGTTAAAGTCTGACAAGAAAGGCCACGTAATAGTCAAGTCTTAGAGGGAGGTGAAGTTATAAGATACTAGTATGTCAATGTCACAAGTCCACCATAACAAACTCAAGCCTCAAAGACTCAGCTCAATGGCTCAGTTCAATGACTCGGCTCAAAGATGTACATAGTTCTATTTATAAATCTATATTTATATTCATAAAAATATTATCATGGGAAATTCAAAACCAAAACTAATATTCATAACTTCCAATATAAGAGTACATGAAAGAGTTGTGAATTTTCTAGAAGCAAGAAACTCCTGTTAAAGGCATAATATCACAGATATTTATGGTCGTTTGGGACTAGTTCTTAGCTACAACTGCAAAATACATTCAC
>JAUTBZ010105424.1:0-16626 GCA_032361785.1 Lepetodrilus galriftensis
CCTCTGCATATAGTCAAAATAGTTTACACTATAGGCACTTTAATTATGATTAAAGGGGTTAATTAGATATAATTAAGGGTCACTTTCACATGGATCACATACCTTTAATATTGTAACATGCACTACAGATAATTAAAGTTCTGAATTTCAATACTTATTTTTATTTTTTTCACGCTCCAAAAAGTGGCATCTTTTGAGAATGACTCATATACGTATATTAATATAAAAACTGATGTAGTAGGCCTCCACCCAGACAGGAATCAAAAGGACAAATGAGCAGACTTACCTGTGATGACAGTCTGTATGTCAGTTCCGTCAAGATTTGACCTCCTAATCTGACCCCCGGCCACGTCTGTCCAGTAGAGATGACCACTAGAACAGTCAGTGTCCAGTCCCACGGCCAGCTGACCTGTGAACGAATACTGAATATAACTCTCTCTCTATTCATTATGCACCTACCATCACGTTTATTTATGAAGGTATATTGTTTGGCCAACACTTAAACAGAGGATACGTAAATTATGTCTTTAAAGCCTTGATGCACATCTTAATGAATCATAATATTTATATGTTCCGTATAAAGGTTTGTCAAGGTTGTAAAGATATATTTTAGGTATACCATGAATTCACGTTGTTCTCTCAAATGTTAGCTTTGATGTTACATTACATCATAAATACCAGGTGTGACAAAGTGCCACATTAGCTATACATACATCTCACAAAAGTGCAAAACTCCTAAAATAAATACTTCAAAGGTATATGTCAATATTGATTGGTGACATGACGATTTTACATCTTGGTGATTTCATGGATATTTTTACATGCAACCAGTCACGCGATAATTAAGTCTTACTTTGTTCTTTTAATTATTATAGCATTGAAGTGAAATGTCAAAATAAATTAATACTTTGCAGGTACCTGATGTCTACGTGATGAATAACACTGACGTGCTCATTGCACTCTTTCTGTGTCTGGGTATCGTTTCTCGAAGCCCTCATAATATACGCTAGGAGATCATAGCGCTCTCGTAAGAGCACGATCCCCATGTATTAGAGATGGGAACGAAAGTCCTTATGGCCTCGTAGTAGCTACTAGAGCTTCGATAACCGATCCTCAGAGCTGTTAGAAAACGTGTGCAACGTACTTTCAAACTCAATTAAAATCACAATGTACATGTAATTCCTATTCAACTACTTTTCTCAAATATAAAGATTTCCATTTGAATTCATATGCATATTTTCGACGCAATGAGTAACCTTTGGTGGCGGTTCGTCGCATTACAAACGGACTAATTACGGTATTTTTATTTATGGCACGAACATCCATGTACAAGCGACTTACCTGGGACATAGACCAGCATCTCCCCTCTGTTTCCGGCGCTATCCCCCACAGGAACGCGGGATATACTATGTCCCTGGGCGTATATCAGGTAGCTTCCTGTACTGTCATACGCTGTGAGATAGTAAGAGAAACCTCCGTGAAACATACAGACACAACACAGCACTGTTAAATAGACACTGTCACCCATAATGAACATATTTATAATCCACTTTGGAATTAGACTAAACCCCGCTGGAGCGGAAGCTGCGATGTCCAGCTACTATGTGTCCAGTGGTCACTTGTACAGGGTTCCGGACACAGGGGCGGTAATCATCCTTTGTCGGAGTGCAGTGGGTATTCACAGACACGGGTAGGAGGCCAAGGGCTGGCTCTGACTTGATTCAATGTGCGGAATTCGTCAGGGTATTCTTCTTAACAAGCCATACAAGTGGTGTGCAAGGCCTGAGTGTGTCTGTGTGTATTTGAGGGGGGTGTGGGGGTGGGGGGGATGGGGGAAGTGGGGGGGGGGGGGGACTAAACTGCACCAGTGCATGACGGGTAATAGCTTGTGTTAAACAATTTTGAGAAAGGATGCAGGTGTCACCTGTACAAATATGTAGCAGAGTTATGTAGATAACAGCAGTAAAGCCTAGTAAAGCAGATAGCATAGAGTTTAGTTCTCCGACTCGATCGGGTGGCTTCGATTTGTAAACTCATGTGTCACCCCTGTTCGACACTAAATATAATTCTAAACAGTAATTCGTCATACTTATATCTCAATTGTGACTGCATACATGCATGTATATTATTATTCAATAATTGTCAACTAAGAGTGTTTCGTGAAATGTGTCCAAGGCATGAAGTAATACGAGTAAAATGACACTACTGAGTTAACTTGATTACGACCTCGCTGTCTATTTGATCCGGGTAAGGCTATCAGGTGTTACTTCTATAAATATCGAATAAATCTTGTTTCAAGATGGTTACCTTCTGAAGTATATAAATATAGTCTGCTATGCATACATACATACGGAAAGCCTTACATTGATTCTGGAAGCAAGAGCGGGTCCCCGTTATGTCTGAGTGCACCTTTAGGCATTATTATCCTATAATTAGGCATGAGTTTCAGAGGATGAACTAACTAGAATAGGCCGTTAGAGCCAAGTAAGATATAACCGCCAGCGTTAATTAATCATACCGGTATTAACCACACGTACTCCAGGTATGGAAACAAACAATTGTGATTTCAGCGCAAAACTAGCCGGATGTCTGGGGGGGCTCCAAGCCACGTTTATGGCAAATAAATAAATCGACCTCCGATCAAAATAATCGGCGGATTAATTGCCATGCCTGTATTACTCACGTCTACACGATCGTCCATCGCCGACGAAGTTCTGCTTGCATACACACATGTAGTGGTCAACGTTCTGGACACAGTTGGCGTTGGGGTCACACAGCTGACGGTCACGTGAGCAGTCTGGGAGGTCACCTGGACGAACACAATGGTACCATTGATTCCTCATAGAACCACCCTTATGGTATTTTGGTAATTGCTAATGTAAATGTTATAGATATGCACTATATATTCAAAACATATTCATATAAAAATGGTATGTGTTTAGTTGTTTTCTCATTATATCACATGAGAATACTCTGTTCTGTTCTGTTCTGGTAATTTAGTAATTACTTTTAATTAAGTAAAACTTAATCACAGCAGAAGGTCGAATTCAGCTTCATTGCTTCAAGATAATAGTAACGACTGAAATCGTTCAGAGAAGGTTATTCTTTAGGGAAATATGCGTTCACTATGTTTCATTCAAGCAAGGTACGGTATAAAATCTATCAAAGCCATACAACAAGATACTAGTAGATCTATACGTTATTGGTCAACTTATTTAATGAAGTGTTTAATGAAGTTTTAATGAAGCCGCGTCGAGAACATAATCATATATTGAGTGGTCTCGTATATACACTGATCGTGACGAGTTATGTACGGGTGGACGTATTATAGTATAGTAGTCGATAAGAGGAAACATAACCTGTTAATGTCCCGTCATTCAAATGCGTAGACAGACTGAGATTGAACTTACTGCGGCGCCTGCACCGGGTTCCATCCCCAGTATATTCAGGTCTGCACTGACACCGGTAGGACTCGTTATCAGGATCGTAGATGCATTCTGCTTCCCGGGCGCAATTATTCACCTGGTTACATGGCACCACTGAAACAAACACAAACTCCCTCACAACTGCATCATGATAATTATTATCGGGTAAGGCATCTCCCCCAGGGAAGGGTAGAACTCTGATCTACTTCAATATCTGTTCATTCTTACATTTAGTGTTCTTAAAACTGAAGACGTTTCTTGCCATTATATAGTTTAAGTACTGGGATAGAGTATACCGTTATATAGTGTTACACCGGGTTCTTACCCCGCTGTATGCATATCCTTCCATCGCCCTCGTAGCCAGGGGCACACTGACAGACATATCGACTGTGGGATTGGGAGTCTGGAACGCAGCGTCCATTGACGTCACAGTCGCCGTCACTCCGACATCCTTCCATGACACAGCGACGACCATCTCCTGAAGCGGTAAGCGCCAACGTTTTCATCTGGTTCCATGTTACGTGTTACTTACTGACGGCCTGTTTTAGGTCGAAGTCGTAACATTTATGGTATTGCACACGTTACTTTTAACCCTTTCCCTGGAATCCCTGCTGGAGTAAGCACATGTACAGCTACTTGGGGCATATCCGGTTACCTCCAACAAGGTTAGGATTAAAACCAATGGCCATATTGTTCTGGGTCTCGTTCAACACAGAATGGTGGTAGCGCTACTAGACTCATAATTTTCTATGTGCTACACACAGAAGCTATGTTGGGCTTCCAGCGTTTTGTTGAAAAGGCCCCTGATTTAAAGAACTACAGTTCTGGCGCTCGTTCCACAGAACAATCGTAACGCTACGAGAGTCGTAACTCCTGTACAGGACCCAGGGATGTAATTAGGATATGCCAGATCAGAACATACCTCTGTAGCCCGCGCTGCACCTGCAGAAGTTGTTACCGGTGTTGGGGTCGGTGTCGCAGACGGCGTTGGCATCACACACGTTCTGTAACTTGCAGTCGTAGCTGTCGCAGCGGCGACCGTCGCCATAGAAACCGGCTCTACAGCGGCACTGGTACCTCTGGCTAGACTGGTCGAAAGTACACTCTGCGTTCTCACTGCACTGAAGACAGGGATCTACAAGGATAAGAGAAGAGGCATGACATCACGTGACCAGTCAATCATCACGTGACCAGTCAATGTCCGTAGTGCTTCATGGAAGAATAGTTATTCAATGGTCACATTTCCGCTTTAATTAGTATTATATACGATATCTCAACGTTAGTTTGACACCAATTCCAAGAACCATAACTATTATACAATGTTCTGTGTGTCTTTGCAGGTATTGGGAACTGCATAGTAGCCTACTGTAATGCTAGATGTACTTGTATGGGAATGCGCCCAAAATATATACATCAAGTTTATAAAGTTGATAAATTACGTATATATGTAGTTAAATATCGTTTCTCGAAGCTCTCATATCTACCACGAGACCATAAAGACTCTCGTAGCTATCTCTAATACACGGTGATAGTACTCTTATGAAATCGCTATGATCTCATAGTAGATAAGAGAGCTTCGAGAAACGATACTATACCCCATTTCCTTCTACAGCAGAGAAGAAATGGTAGGCCTATGTAGAAGCTAACATATAGCATATCTAGTGACTTCATTTTAAAGTGGAAGTGGTCCTTTAAGAACGGCTAAGGAGTCACCTGTCTAAGGAGTCACGTGTGTAGTTCCTACCTAGGACGGAGCACCTGTAGCCGTCGCCGCTGTATCCCACGTTGCACTGACAGCGGTAGATGAGACGATCCACGTCCATCAGACATGCCGCGTTCCTGTCACAGCGTAAACACACGCTCCCTGAAATGTGAAAAACATACTTGACTTAGAATGCTATTACGTGCATATCAATATTGCTGTCTTGCATCGCATTGATATAAGGCGTTTTCGTGTGAAACCATTAAGAAACATGACAGTACAAATACATGCAGAAGAAAAATGGTGCTCATTTCCTCTAGAATAAAGAACTACATTCAAAGAACTATACTTACTTTCGTCTGTTGATTCGCACCGGAAGCCATCTCCGCTGAAGCCGTCGGTACACTCGCAGCCGTACTTGTCCTCATCCTCGTCGTACACGCACTCAGCATTGGGTCCGCAGCCGCCAACCTCGTTACACCGGAACTCTGCGTGCGACAGACAGCGTACATAGAACACTACACGCGTACACACAGGGTCTGTCATGCGTACACTCTTAACCTCGTGGATTTTTTATTCCAATACCAAATTATAAATTATCAAATTATTTCGGTGTTTGATTAGTTGTGTGTATTATATTATAGTATAACCGTTATTAATAGCAGCTGTTATTCCGCAAAATCACACTGTTGTATTCACTCTGCAGATACGTTAATTTTGATTATTTATAAATGCCAAAAGCACGTGAAAATACACACATGTATATATTCTAGGAAATCGCATCCCAAACCCTATATACCCCATGATCGGGACTATGAATTTATTTCGCTAATTTAAGCAAGATGTCCGACTATTGTATTTCATCATTCACAGACATTTTATTCCAGCGTACCAATGGATTGTCATTTACGTGCGCTTCGTTCATTTACGTGCGCTTCGTTAAACATACCAATAGGCTTGCAGTCCACTCCATCTCCAGAGAATCCTGTGTTACACTCACACACGGGCTGCTGGCGAATTCCATCAAACACACATCTTCCGTTGTCTCCACACAGGATGTCTCCACAGAGCTGCACTTCCCCTACAGTAGAGAGACACGTACAAGTCAGAGTAACAACTATGGCAAGAGCATAATGTACGGGGCATGCTGTTCCCCTGAAGGAAGCTCTCGTATCCACTACAAGAGCACAACCATGACGTGGGAAATGGTCTCGTATTATGTAGAGCGATCGAGACAACGTACGAGAAGATGTATGGTCTCGTATGTCATGTATAGTCAGGCTATGGTCTGGTAGGCATATTATGGTCTTGTAGTGGATGCCAGAGCTGCATGAAAGCGTTCCCTGGAGGAACTATATATTCTACATGAACAACTCCCTCAAGAACGGCTTGCAATTGAGCTCATTCCTTAAGCTTACGAAAGGCGTTCAATGTCCTGCTTCCCACAATTTGTTTTTTTCAAATCCCAATGGCAATGTTAAATCGTGACTGGCAAAAACATCGTTCTCAAAGACTTTCGTAACCTTAGGACCTGACCCAGAGATTATGAAACTTTTGGAATTACGATGTCCTGCTGAACTCGCATTATTTCTTTTGTTCAAATACTAATGCAAAATTGTGACTCCAGTAAGGAATCGAACTGAGAGACGTTCTTTAGACTTTAGCCTTGGCGCCTGGTATCATTTCGTCATGTGCCCCGGACGAGCGTATAGTACGTCATATTGGTTCACGAGCTGTCCAGTGTTGCTACGTACGTTGACATGTCCGTCCGTCTCCTCTGTACCCAGGCAGACACTGGCACTGGAACGACCCACGGACGTTGAAGCACCGGGCGTTGTCAGAACACGTGTTCAGATCCAGGATGCACTCGTCCACATCTGCAGAAATAAGAGGCTATCATGGTGAATGAACATTAAAGTATTTGTATTTATTACTCAATATTTTCAGAAAACAACACAACTAAAATCCCAAGAGAAAGAAATGTCTATTTAGCTTTATTGAAGTGGGTATATAATGTTTAATTCTAAATATTGGACAATGTGAATGTCTTTATTTAAATATGCTAACGTTGTTCAAGAAACCTGGGCACTATTTAATTAATCTCTCGTTTTCAGTACGATACCATTTATACATAACCCTCTCATAAGAAGTCTGGGTATCATTTCTTGAAGCTCTAAATCTACTACGAGGCTATACGGACTTTCGTAGCGATCTCTTATGCGTGAGGATCGTGCACATACAAGAGCCATATGGTCATATAGTGGATACGAGAGCTTCGAGAAACGATACCCTGGATTGCTCTATTTTATAAAGGTTATGCTCTGGTAGAGGTCACGAGAGCTTCCAGAGAGTCACCCCAGGATACAGACGGGTATTACCCACCTTCACACGTGGCACCAGTGCCATAGAAGCCAGCCCTGCACACACACTTGAAGGTGTTCCCGTCTGGAATACAGTCGGCCTCAGCAGCACAGTTCTGGGAGGCGTCGCGGCAAGGGTCTTCACCTGCATGAGATGTCACAACAGTATCAGCATTGGTGGCATTCGTGCATATATACAGACAGCTATAGCTACTACTACTACTACTACTACTACTACTACTACTACTAATAATAATAATAATAATGATAATAATTTAATAAAATAAAATAAAATAAATAATAATAATAATAATATTAATAATATTATTAATATTATTATTATTATTAGTAGTATTATTAGTAGTATCATTATTAATTAATTAATAATAATAATAATAATAATAATAATAATACTTTTGAAAGTGAGTGAGCGGGTGAGTGGGTGATAATACAAAACGTTAGCTCTGTAGAGCTCTTATTGTTGTTTCCATCTTACCTGTCAGAATGCCGATCTTGTTTGACTGCGCGAACCTGACCACCTGGTTCCCCGAGTCGTAGAAGACGAAGTTCCTGCCCACGGAGAGTCTGGTGGTGTACGGCGTGTGTGAGTCCGGGGCGGCCGTACACTCCTTGAACATGATGGTCTCGTCCCACGTGAAGCGGTAGGCGATGTCATTGATGCGGTATGTTCTGCTGGTCCGAGCCTTGATCAGACCTGGAAATACAAATGATAGTAATAAGAAAAAGATGAAGAAAAAGAACAAGAACAAGAAACAGAAGAAAATAAGAAGAACCAGAAGAAGAAGAACAAGAAACAGAAGAAAATAAGAAGAACCAGAAGAAGAAGAAGAGCAAGAAACAGAAGAAAATAAGAAGAACCAGAAGAAGAAGAAGAAGAACAAGAAACAGAAGAAAATAAGAAAATATGAAGAAAAATAGGACCACAAAATAAGGTTAGGTCAATCCTGTGGGTATTCTGGCCAGGACACATAACGTGGATGCTCAAAAATGCACCAGGACCACATTTTGCTGCATGATTGTCAACTGACCTGGTGAGACTCTCTTGAAGTTCTCCTTGTGGTCGTCCACGGTCATCTTAGTTCCGTCCAGGATGGGCGGGGTGTCTCCGTTCAGCATCGTGTCCATGCGCAGGTTGTTGAGAGCGTCGTGGCCAAAGAAGGTCTGCTGTAGGTTCAGGACGTAGGTCTTGTTGCCGTAGAGGAACGTCACCACCGCAGTCCTGTTGAACTCGCCACCTACAGCACAGAGATAGTGCAAGGATCTAGAAGGTTTTACTCAACTAGATTGTAATAGTGTGATGGGTACAATGCAGATTGATTTTCAGACATATTATATAAGTTTACTCTGTTTCTCTTAATATTATGTAAGACGTTCGCACTCTGTGAAGTGACTATGCCTGATAATATCCGAGTATTCTCACAACAGAGGTTCTGGGTCTGAGTGAAATAAAGGTTCTGGGTAACCTTTCAGGAAGTTCTCTTGTCTACCATGAGACCATAACGCGCTCCTTGCTGATAGCTAATACACTGCAAATAGAGCTTTGTGAAAGGCTACCCTGTCCCAGTTCTCAGAATTATGACGTACCGGTATGAACGTATCCGTTCTTAGCGCGGGCGTTAGACGGAACAGCAAACATCCAGCCAATGATGCCGCCGATGCCGCTAAGGGACTGCAAGACTGTCCCGATCTCTGACGGAACTCTGCTAATGGCGGAGTACGCCCTGCCGTCTGACGTCACCACGTAGGTGTGCATGTCGTAGTTGTCCAGCGTCTTCCCGTTCAGACGGCCGTGAACCTTGCCATTCAGACGTTGTGGAACACCTGAAAATGACGTATTTATTAACTCGTACCAAAAGAATGAAAGCCCATATATACTATCGTAGGAACAAGTTGATATGTCCACACCACAGCTATAGTTCCTATGGCCTAGAGTCCATGCCATGAGATTATTAAACTTTTGTTTAGTAAAATTCCATGCGAAAGTCCAAATTTTATATGAGGATTTGTGAACTAGTACTCAAAAAGGTTTTGTAATCTCGGTACCTGTTATTTAAAGAACTATTGTTTCTTTGAATGGTTCATACTAGTCGTATGTCTTACTACGACACAGAAGAATTCCCCTATGAAAATGAACTTCAGGCACCCGTTCCACAAAACGTTTGTAGTGCTACGAGAGTCGTAACTTCTTAGCAACTCCGTGTTAACGACCCTTCTGTAGAACGGGACACAGGCCACTATTCATGCAGGTTTTTCTGACTGAAACAAATTGGCTGTCAAATAATATACACGTACAGCTGTACTGCACTGCGAGATGTATTTATTATGAAATGCTATTAAATTATAACGGTATCCACCTGGTTTCAAGCAAGTCTGCCCGTTTCCGTAGTACGGAGGTAAACACTCGCAGCAGAAGCCATCAGGGTAGTCTACGCAACGTGCGTTTGCGTGGCACATCCGGGCTCCCTCCAGGCATGACGTCTGCCCGACCTCCACGGGGAATATCACAACTGAAACAGTATTCATACGCGCTATGAGAAAAAGTTCGTCATATTAAATGAAAATCTGTATTCGTGTCTATATTTGAAAAGGAAATTCTCAGATATGTGCAACCAACAATCATTACATAATGAACAAGAGTCTCCAGAAAAGACACCCAGACCAATGCCGTGTATTGGTATGATAGTGATAGTGATAGTGACAGTGATGAGAACCGACCCTCTCCGGTGTTGAGGTCAGCAGGCTGGACACCCTCCTCTCCAGTGCCTCCTATGAGAAACATCCAGGATCCAGGGATGTTGACATTGGTCTCGCTGCACAATGACAAGAGTTTACCAATGTTATATATGTGACATCCTCTGCTACGCAGGGTGGTCCACTATAACTATCAGTAATATGATGACAATGAACAGTACGAGGTACCTTTTATGTTGGTAGAGGGTGATATATACTGATTGATATTTTTTTAAATTGTTTAAATATTGTCTTTTATTTATTTATTCATTTTCTTGAATATATATATTTAATCAGTATATTCTGAAATCGAAATAGATATATTTATTTCTATAATAATTCCAATTTTCTAAGAATTTATGAACATTTGCTAAATTTCTGAACAGTAAGGATACTAGAACATTACACAAATATAGCCCAGGCCCCCGTTTCACGACGGCCTCCTAAAGTCAGGAGCTCCTAAAGTTATGACCCAATGTATCACCTCCTAAGTTAGATGCCAATTTAAGAAGGGATATAACTTGTGACATGGTCGTGAAACACTATAGGAGGTGATAACTCTGGTTAGGAGTTCATAACTAGTTAGGACACCACGAAATATAGTTTGGAGTTTAGGAAACCTAGATATTTTTTGAAATCTTTAGGATGCACTGAACCCCAAAACCAATGTTTAAATTTTGCTTAATTATGTGCATGCTTTATAATTCACTGACTTTACGAATGTGACGCTTGTCCCAGAGTTAGGCAGTTTCAGGTTGTGTCCATCTTCAGAATCGAACCCAGCCTGAGCCGGAGCGTCCACGAGATTGGGTGCTTCCTTCCCGTCTCCCATGATCCAGCCAATCCCCTCGTCCAAGTAGTGGAAGAACGCGAAGGAAGAATGACCGTCTGAGGCAATCACTATTTGGAACGTGTTCACCTGGAAACAAAGGGCGACACCGTATTAAACATTGTGTTAGGTTATGTTGCGGTCCGTCGAAATACCCGAACGAACCCCAGTGAATCCAAGAGAACAAGGAACAGAGGGTACCCAAGGGAAACTCAAGGAACTCAAATGGTACCCAAGTAGACAAAAGGGAACTCCAATTAATTTCGTACTGATAATATCTGTTTTGAATGCCTAGGTTCACCACAAGGTGATAACTTCAAACGTGTATATTTTGACAATAATGACAAACAATTACATATAAATGCATAAAATACGTGCAACATTTTTTGGGGGCGTGCTAATCTGTCCTGCGTTTCACGAAAGTTTCGTACCGGTAGTCCCCTGTGATAAATCTAGATTTACTTCATTTCCTGCTATAGTAAAAGTATAGTCCATGTCAAAAACGTTTCGTGTCAAATGTTAAGAAAATGTAAAAAAAAACTCATTAAAAATAGAAAGAAATGGAACGAAATGTCTTTGACAAGGATTAATATATCATGATCTACACCACGGAATATATGCACTGTATGTCCCTTTCGTGAAACGCAGCCATGGTTCGACTACTGCGTATCCTTTCACATAGCTTTCACATCCGCTAAGCGACCATGTAGTGCTTTCTTTGCAAACTATTAGATATCGGCAAAGACATCCTCGAACCACAGGCTATTATGACCACACATAACTGAGGTGATCATTGTGTAGTCATAAATAGCCTATGGTTCAAGGATACGACAAAGACAGACTTATAGTCTTTTAGTGGCGACCCTTGGTGCTACTTACCCTGTCTGACTTAGCGTTGTAATGTCCTACGTTGTCCCACGTGGCTATAAACAATGCCGTAGGCTGGAACTGACCTTGGCCCCGGAAGTGAGCCTGTATATCAGTACCTGCCCGCTGTAATAATGCGTTTTCTGTAGTTTCTCTGTAATACAACATTAATGGTGGTCAGTGACGGTAGGCCTACCATTGCCAGACAGTCATGTACATCAATGATCATAATGTCTACTTCAACTCGAATTGCATCCTCGAACCCAAGGCTATTATGACTACATATAACCTCCGTCAAATATTTATAATAGCCTGAGGTTCGAGGATGCTCGAATCGGGGCCTTGAGATTATGAAACCGTTTGGGTACGATTTCCTGCTCAAGTTCAAATGCTATATATGGATTTGTGAATAAAATTAAGTATTTGAGCATGAAATCATACTCAAGAAAGTTTCGTAAGCTCGGTGCCTGGTCGGCCTTTGATGAACTTCTCGTATCCACTATAAGACCAATAACCCTCTCGCAGGTTCTCCACAGCAACAATAGGACACCAGTAGATGGTTATGATCTCGTAGTGGACACGGCCCTTTGATCAAAGGGTGACTTCTTCACCTGTACGATACCATAAGACTAGGTAGACAATATTCTAACATTGGTGTATAGATCTTGAACAGGAGTCTATATTAACATGGTAAAAGGCTGGTCTCACTTGCTTATCTGTGCTCTAGGGTGATATTTTGAATAGGAGTAGTTGGATGAGAACAAGGTGCGACACAGACTAGGTAGTAGCCATCCTCGAACTCCAGACCATTATGCTTGCTTAACTTCTGTCAAGTTGATGTGATGTCAAGTATGCATACTGGTCTGGGCTTCGAGGTTAGACAAAACGACAAAACGTAAAAACAGGATCAGACAGCATCCAAACAGGACACCTTCACCTCGGGTGTCCTAGTTTAATTTGTAACATTCATGTTAGGTGTCCTGACCTCGACGCCCAACAGGACATCTAACTTTCTTTTGGCTATGATTAGGAACAGACACTTTAAGAGAGGTAACTTCAGTCCCTACACTTTCCTTTTTTTTGCTATTAAAAACAAGACATATGTATGCACATTATATGCTTACTACAATTATTTAAATTACCTAAAAAATATTTTCCCGGCCCCTCTTGTGTCGATATCTGCGAAGAAGGCAGCTATGATATTAAATCCTAAAGGCAATATGAGTTGAGGCCTATAATCTGGCAGCTCCGTGTCGAATGATAAATGACCGTTGCTATTTATCTGAAACAGAAAATAAATGTTTATGGTTAGAAATAAACACGTGTTTCAGAATATGACACATAGTGATATATGGTTAGTGTGTTTAGGTTTGTGTTGGTACTGAACACAGATTATTTAACCTTGGGCAAAGACGCTTTAATAATATACAAAGATAATGAGCATCAATAGGACATATTATTAAACATTCTAAGGACAGTCTATACTGTATGCGTAACTAATATATATAGTAATAATGCTTTTACAAGTATACAAGGTGTATAATCAGATAATAGATGGTTCTATCATAATCACTGAATACTAACAGATAATCTCATTATATATACAAGAAGAGTATATATTATTATCCAAAACAGGAATATGTGTTGACCAAAGGACAACATTGTACGTTCCCTCGTAACAGATCTATGGTTGCATACAAACTAATTGATAGTCGATAGAGAGAGAAAGAGCGAGAGGGGAGAGAGAGAGAGAGAGAGAGAGAGAGAGAGAGAGAGAGAGAGAGAGAGAGAGCGAGAGAGAGAGAGAGAAGAGAGAGATAAGAGAGAGAGAGGGATAGAGAGAGAAAAGAGAAGCGAGAGAAGAGAGAGGAGAGAGGGAGAGAGAAGAGAGAGAGAGGGAGGGAGAGAGAGAAGAGAAGCGAGAGAGAGAAGAGATAGGGGAGAGAGAGAGGAGAGAAGCGAGAGAGAGAGAGGGAGGGAGAGAGAGAAGAGAGAGAGTGGGAGGGAGAGAGAAGAGAAGCGAGAGAAGGAGAGAGAGAAGAGAGAGAGGGAGAGAGAGAAGAGAAGCGAGATAGAGAGAGATAGGGCGGTCGGCAGACAGAAATACAGAGAGGGAGAGAAGGGAGAAGAGAGAGCTACATAAATACAGACTCTGGAGAGGGAGGGAGGGAGGGAGAGAGAGAGAGAGACAGACAGACAGACAGACAGACAGACAGACATAGACAATAATACAGATAAAAGAGAGGGAGAGAGAGAAGATACAAACAGACAGACAGAGAGAGACAGAAAGACACGGAGAGAGAAAGAGAGAGCAAGAATGAGAGAGATATGGAGAGAGAGAGAGACACACACAGAGCGACAGAGAGACACACAGAGCGACAGAGAGACACAGAGTGAGAATGAGGGGCGGGGGAGGAGAGAGAGTAAACGGTGTATACTATTGTATTTAAAGGCACCAAGTGGCACCCATATTCTGAGACTATATATTGTGAATCTCTGCTGCTGCCGGTGATCCAGTAGCGTGCTATCAGTGGTAAAGAGCGACGCGTGGATGCGGCAAGTGTGGAACTGCCTCCCATCTGTCCGCTCACTCACATCTCCACCCTGTTATCTAGAGGCCTGTCACCGTATCGCTGTAGTCTACCCACTGTACACAGATATGTAGGCCAAGTGTGTACCTCACCAGATATAGCTGGCGATAAGAAAACGTAAGTCTACAGACATTATCTTATAAAATAACTGTCTGAATATCAAGTGTTCACCGAACATTTCTTTATACATTAATTAGTTCACGGAATGCTGTGCTAGGCATAGTAGACCTACTCCTGGAGTAGATGGAGTAGGTGCATTAAACATGGCTTATAGCAGCATGACGACAATTGTCTTACACTTTCTAGTCTTGAAATTCCAGACTTTCACAGTGGATTGATTATATTAGAATTACGATTGAGTCATCGTGACAGGATTAGGTTTTACATACGTATGCAACACAACATAGTTGTTTGGGATAATATTTAAATAAATAAATACGTGGATAATATAGTAGTTTGTTGATGAATTAAGCCTTGGTACTGACGAACCATAGATAATAACACACTGTAAGGTACCAGTACTATACTGACAGCTAACGTATCCTTGACATGGTGATCATTATATATACTATATAGTATGTTATCAGAGAATATGATCACTAACGATTATTCCGCGTGAAAGGTAAATTATATTAGTAATTACTAATTATGTCCGCATTATAACCCTCTGCCTCTCTTTCTCTGCTGGTTTAGGCACATGCACTGCTCGCTGGGCCATTTCCGGTTACCTTCAGCATGGAGAGGGTTAAATTGCCAGTAATAGGCTATACGTGGACATGATCTGAATATACTACAATATAATAGTATACCCTGCAAATGTCCTTGAATTAGTCCTTGTCTTGGTAATACAGTTACAATATAGGGAAATGAAACAATTTAATGAAATCGACAGGGTAAATATGTACTGTACTGTACAGTACGTTTACTAGGACGCATAGGCTGTACAGTATGTTCTCTACGTTTGCATTTGCATATAACAAGGTGAGGTGTTCTACGGAACGCACTCTTACAACTAATAATGACAGAGGTGATAATTACGCCACACAATGCCATACGACAGTTCCAATGTCATCAAAATAAGTTGTTGTCTGTGTGGGCTAGACGATAATATCCCGAGGCGACAGACAAGTATAAACGGTCTGGATTAAGAAGTAATGCACACACAGATACTAATGCATCCTTTCTCTACGTAATCAGCACACCGTGGAAGATGAACTACTATATAAAGTGTAGTATGTTTTTAGTACGAGGTTATGTGGACTTATCTGAAAATTACTATAATAATAACGTTAAAGATAGAACATGTAAGGCTTGCTACAATGATATTGAAGACGAATATTATTGTACTGAAATGTCCAGTGCATCCTGACTTTTGAACTTTGGAGTTGGTTACCGTTGTGGCGAGCATTATACGAGACAAAAACAGAATTTCTGAACATATATACCCATGCTAAAAATAATAATAATAATAATAATAATAATAATAATAATAATAATAATAATAATAATAATAATAATAATGATGATTGTCACCTCTAGGGCCACTTTATAATACCATTCAAGATTCACTTATCAGGTGATGTGACAATGTTAGGTGGCTGGTGAATTAATATATATGTGTACACTTAATACACGTTTAGGTGGGACAACAATTTTTAGCAAGTATAATACATTGTGAAAATGTGACCCTATACTAGCATTGCAATAATGGTCAATAGCTTGTGTGAAAACGGTTGTAGAACAATTCACTGTAAGCATATTGACACGGTTTATTCATACCAATGCGACGGCCTGCCATCAGCACCTCCTCGACAAAGAACTACACGTTTCTTGGTGCTCGTGTACAAAGATACACGGGTTTGAGGTGAGAGCTAAGTGACCGCCGTGGTAATTGGGTGCTCCTGGATAAAATGATTAAATTCGCAGCTGGATACTATCTCAGAGTGTATTTCAAGACAAAACATATATGACGTGTTGACTTGGCGAACATCCTACAACTCTGAACAGTACAGAGGCTCAATCTGACACAGGGACTTGTAGAGCGGAGCCAGTAGAGATACGTCTGACTTGTCAAAACCAGTCAACAAAACCTTTTTTACAA
>JAUTBZ010105535.1:0-36406 GCA_032361785.1 Lepetodrilus galriftensis
AGATTTATATAAACTAAATATATTTTTCCACTTGAATTATTAATGATTTTAGAGCGTTGGACAAAGTTTCATTATCATTGTGACTAAACAATAGCCTCTATCATACAAAACATCTTAAAATCTTTCTATTTTCACCGTCAATGTCACCATCACCACAAAGTACTCAGTATCTATTCCGAGATTAAGTTTGATTTGTCGATTTATGTCAGTAGTATTACAGATAGTTTTATAATAATTAATAATATAGTTTTCTATATAAATATACTTCACACATGGCTATAGTAATATGCCAGAGAAACGAGGATACGGTTGTGTTTATGACGTTCTAAGCCAGAGACATTTATGACAGTTTTTGTTTTTAAATAATTAATTTAATAACTAATGATCAATTATCTTTAGAGATAGACATCCTAATTTCCGAGGAAATGTGTTACGGTTACTTTTATGACTTTCCAGCTGTCAAATTAACACTATTCTAAAAATGCATAATTTAATAATTATTTGTCAATTCATTTTAAAGGTTTTGACTTGGGTTTGGGTAGAAAATTGTCTTACCTTCCGAGTATTTTGCTGACACAACCATGTGAGACCCGCAGTTGTCTTGATATATCACATGGTCGAACACCTTGGTGTGCCAGCTCTACAATACGAGTTCGTACTACATCGGGCAAGGGTCTCCCGTTAACGAACACACCCCCGAGTTGATTTACACCACCGTGGCCTGGCAAACAAAAATACAAACATTTTGAATATATTTTATAGGTAAATACTAGTAAACAGATTGCTGGAAAATAAAATGATCAACACATTTTAATCAATAATATAGCAACATATACGTTTACCAAGTTGCTTTAAGTAAAGGTATATATTATAAATATCGTCCATTTTATAAATACAGTATTAAAATATACATGTGACATAAATTCAGAAATATATATATAAGCTTAATAATTGTTGCTAAGCAAGTGTCATAAGTATTTATATCTAAAATATAGTTTACTTAACTATTAATACATTTCTTTATCAAGTAATTTATATACATAGCTATTTTTATTCACAGGCATATACACTTGATGTTTATAGAAATACGTATCAATGCACAAAATTAATAATTTACAACTTATTATATGAGGAATAAAAATTGTATTTTATGATAAAGATACAGCAAGGTACTGATATCTCGAGATATCTGTTTAATACTGCACGTGAGAAAGTCTTCGTTTTACGACTCTCATCATATTTTATTCCATAAACACAGATTAAAAAATATTTCCGGTTGAATTCAATAACATTCTAAAAAAATGCATATATATTTATGCTAATACAAAGCTAATTTAAAACATCCTTTAAAACTTCAATAACTTGTCAGTCAACGAATTTTACCAAGCAATTTCAAAGCAAGCCAGTCAGTCAAACAAACGTGATCGTAATCCCGAATTTGTTTCAGTGGCTTTACGATATATCCCCAAGTCGCTGGCCGCGTTCTCTCGTGCGATAATGCTATTCATCTGACGCAACTATTGCAATAAAATGAAATCTAAATCGAATTAGTTTTCATTGCAGAACAATATCATTAGTTATTCTGCAATTTGCACATGTCACACAAACAGCCGGGGTGTAAGCAGTCCGGCGATTGTAAAACTGTCTAACCAAGTTGTTTCGCGGCCTTGCGTATTGAGGAAAATGACTTTACAAGAATGCGGAATGAATTCCAAGGGAATTCAAGTTGAACTGTACCCCCGTCATTTAGCTCCTTGGTGCAAGACTGCCCCCTTCACAAGTAGGTATACAGCAGCAGAACGGGCACTGTGTTGTAAGCGTTGCCAGTTGAGAGGGGCTTTTGTTGTATTCAAGTGAAACAACTGTACCGAATAGGGTCGAGCCTGCTTTTTAAAACTGGCTTTAACACGGAAATAACGAGAACGTGGATGGTAGACGGATCATACTGTTCTCTCAACATATAATATTTTCGCCTGTAAAATGTGGAGAAAATGGCTTAGGTTTTGAAGCGGTGTCGTTACAGCACGATGTGTTGTTTTAAATAACGTCGAAGATTTACGAAATATTTAAATAACATTTGGTGGAAAAACTGACAGAAGAAAATAAATACTCAACGTAAAATGTACGCACACTTGAAAATTACTGTTACCCACTTTAGAAAACAAACAGAACACTTCAAACATTTATTTATATGTATATATTTTCAAACAGTTAATATGCATATTTCATAAGTAACACAATATTTATAATCAGTAATATTTCTTTACTCGTTGATTTACATTAATCTGCATGTAGAGGCATTACAGAATTAATCCATACACGATGAAAGTACATACATCGTGAATATTAATATGCATAATGATAAGTGTAGTAAATAATAATAAACATATTTAAAATATATTTTTTAAACATTAGTTAAGATTGGAGCTTAGATTAAGCAAACGTATACTGGGATACTAATTATATTTCAATTAATAACAGTAGAATGACGCGATAAAACCCTGCAAAATAACGTCAATTAATTACCAGAACTGCTCATCTGAATGTCTATCACTAATTTTACAATGTCCAAATTCAGTTCAAACCCACTTATTATTTTCTTTCGTTATTCTATTGATAAGTATTAATTGCTTTCTTAGTGAAAATGCTTCCAGCTGACGACATGTTTGCGGATTTCAAATATATTAATCTTGTTATGAATAGTGCATGGAAAATATACCATTGAATAAATAAAATAATTAAATTAAAAAATACCCACTAAACAGTGGAAAACAATAGTAAAGTGTTAAGTGCAGTAGGCTATATTGCTGGAGAGTATTGATGGTCTATGATAGCTGTATGCAATTGCTGCCATACATGTCACAGAGCACATCGATACTATGACAATGATGACAATGATGGCAAACCAAGAATAAATATTTACCTTGATACGGATCAAATGTTTGAGGAGGCCTAAAAGAGAATGAGGGATGGAACGACCCCCACGACGGGTGGGGCATAGTGTCCTGCTCCCAAAACATTGTTCTACAGGATGGACGGACAGTCGGACAGTGGACTAGATTGACAGCACTGCCATGGACACGGACACTGACTGCCAGATGACAGACCACGGAGCTTCCTGTACCTCCAAACAGAAGCAGGTTCCCCCTACCCCCCTAACACTTCAGGGGTTCCGGGTGCTGATTACAATGTTGATGGTGATAATGATGACGGCCAAATATGTATATTTTAAAAATAAATTCCAGTTCTTCAGAAAGAGTATCCTCAGCACATACACACAGAACAGAGATCGACTAGTACACGTCGACTTTTTTGCATACGAAGTGTACACATGCAGTCCTCGACGCGAGACGTCTTCACAGGTGGACTAACATCAACACACTTGGTCCGCTCACTGACTATAAGACCGTCCAAGCTTGAAACGATCTGGCGAGTAAAACAGCAAGTTCGGAGATTTCGATATGCGGGTGGGACAAGCTCACGTGAACTCGATCCAGCGATAAGTTAATTAGCTATAAACAAACCGCGAGCCGCTCGCCTGATCAGATGAAACGAGCACCACTTTGAAAGGCATGTATTTCTTGAGCCATGACTCGGCCCTAGCTTCGCCTAGACGGTACAGGCCGACCCTCCCATTGGTTGCCTACAGTCCCTCTAATCGTCCATTTTCTAGCTCGGTCCGCCTCGAGTGATATATATCTGTTTCTCTCTCTCTTTCTCTCTCCCCCTCCCTCTCCTCATTCCCTCTCATGGGGTGTTTTACTGCAAACCCTTAAACGCCACTGACACCGAGAGAGGAAACTAAAGCAGTCAAAGATATATATTGACATATAATTGTCATCTCTCACGGAATCCGAGTGATGGGGAGATAATTGTCTTTCAATGAATATTTCATAATTTGTCTACGTATTACTTTAAGCGTGTCGCATTCCACCCGAACAGGAAATCTGACCAAAATTATGTGTACCAAACACTTCACGAATAATACCTCAATGGAAATGAAGAAAACACGCCGTACAAAATGGACAATACAAGTACTTTGTATCGGGTGAAATCAAGTACTTGATAATTCCTAAATATTTTACTTTCGATGAATGAGTGAAACTACACTCCGGCGCCGTGTTACACTACTTTAATGCCGACAGTTTCACGGCAGGTTGAACCGGGAGCAACTTGACCACAATCTTGATCAGGTCTATCGGTCTGACAGCCTCATCAAAAATTGATAGTGATGACAAAATTCGCATTATCATGCAAGGCATGTCAAAAGCAAAGAAAATTGATATACAGTATATTCCGAGAATCAAGGGAGGCAGGCACCCATCACATAACGATTGTCAATACTTAAAAAGAACCAGAAAGGATAAACAAGACAAGGAACTTGATCGAACGTGTAAATAGCATGACCATTGAGGACTCGAGTGTGTTTACCTTGTCAATCATACGAGAACATGCCTTAAGCCCATACAATGAAGACAATGTCCTGTCGATGAATATTGAAGAGTAGGTAAAATAAATATTATGCTTACTGAAATGAATTGGCAAGAGAAATTATTGAATAACCAGTTTGTTTTTCAACTTGGAAAATGTGCATAACAATGACATAGACACACGATGACAATATCTATATACTAGTATATACAGACATTTAAACAAGCATCAAACACTACTAAATCAATCGACATTTGGTCCGTAAATTACTGACATCATCAGGAGGATAAACAAATGAAATGCAAGGGAAACATACGCATAATTTAACCCTACAAAATCCCCACAATGGTTATCTATAAAACATTAACAATACAGTTTTCTAAAGGTTTTAACATCTACATGTTCTTACATATCAATAAACTGAATTACACAATGCTCTAAGGTTTTTAAAATTTACATTTTCCTACTTATCAACAAAATGAAACCTGATAAACGTTATTCCTTACTTGTGTGTTTAATATTCTTACACAATACGAGACAAATCTGTCAATACAAATCATCCTAATATATTTCTCGACACTTCCTCCTGAACAGAATAGGAAATAGACACATTGTGGATGCATTTAGTTGAAATAGGTGGTAAAATGTTGAAATCGACAAGAAATCAGTGCTAGTTTTGTTGCAATAGACATGACATTATCCATGGTTCTAGTTGAAATAACACCAACTCGTGTTGAAATTGACACGATATCAGTGCTATAGTTTGGCTGGAATAGACATGATATTTATATTTCTGGTTTGAAATAGACATAGTACGACCTCGTGTTGAAATTGACACGATATCAGTGCTAGTTTTGTTACAGTAGACATGACATTATCCATGGTTCTAGTTGAAATAACACGAACTCGTGTTGAAATTGACACGATATCAGTGCTAGTTTTTCTGCAATAGACATGGCATTATCCATGGTTCTAGTTGAAATAGACATATTATAGTACGAGCTCGTGGCAGATTTATCAAGTAAATAAGAGTCGCTCAGCACGGATCAGAGGGCGCCACGAAGCAGAACCAAGTTACCACATTCCACATAATTATCAAAACGAGAAAGCAACTGGCCCGCTAATCGAATTTACTCTACCATCAATTGAACACGGCGGAGAGAAAGAAAGAAAGACAGGGAGAAAAAAGATCTCCGAGTGAGTGAATCGTACCGGACCAAAGCTTTACAGTAATGTAATTTACACAAGTGTACTACGAGGCCGATCACGTCTGAAAAGAGCCGTCTCATTTCGGAGTGTGAGTTTACAAGTTTTCCCGGCGACGTTCATGAATGGCGGGGGATGACGGACAGACATGCTCTGCTTGGAAATATGGCGACACCATGACAACATAACCAGACCTTGACCGCTCCGTGTGCCAGGGTATTTATATAATATACATAACATTATCTGAAACGTCAATCATTATGTACGTGGCTTTCCTACGTACACGGGCGACGGACGGACGTCACCCTAGGTACTTACTCTTACATTGGTGGTAGAAATCCATCATGTGTAGATTGGGTTGGGGATGGTGATGGTATCTATACGCCGATAGATCCATGGTTCCGTACGGCTGTCCGTGCATCTGTGCGTGTAGCAGCTTCCTCAAGTGTAATTTTAGGATGATCTGTCACCGAGCGATGGAGCCTGACGAATGGTATGAAAACGACTTCCACTTTTTGTTTTTTAACTTTACAGTAGTTCGGTGTTTACCTTGAACCGATCGACCGCGCCGTTTTCGGTCATGCGCATCATAAACTATTTCTACGCTATCTGCTGATAAGGTGACATAAATTCAATGAGGAGAGCGATTTATCAACTGATTGCTTATCTGTTCACTGATCGATTACATCGGAACCATCCCGTTTCAAGTCTTGCATGTAATTTATTTGTGCTCGTATTAGACATCGATCCCGCCCCTTTACGCACATATACGGCAGTCACGTGACGTACCTAACTGTCAATCATCTGCCAATCGCGGCGGTCCCTGCCTCCCTTGTTAGGGCACGGTTCGAGAGCAAACAGCGACTGGTTGTTATACTCGGGGATGTGTTATGACAGTTTTGACGTCTTTATGAGAACTTGTCAATGCTCTCTGCGGAGTGTCGCACCAAGTTATATCAATAGTAAAACTGCTGGATTGGATCACTGAATTTTCTCTCCGTTTCATGCGTTTATTCCAAGCCAATTTTCGCCCGTATTGAAACCTTACCAAGCTTGAAACTTTTTAGAGGGTCCAGCAATGTAGAGGTTTTTTATTGATACCACAACTACAGAGCATGTCCGTGTAGATTATCACAATAAAAAAGTGGTCAGTCGGAAAACGTAGAAAAAAAACCATTGAATTCATCATTGCCCTTTTATTGTCACACATAGCCACAGCCGCGTTCTGTTTACCACATGCTCAACCCGACAAATACGAACACTCGTATACAACCAGCTGTGGTCAACCAACAAATATGGATGATTTTATATTAAATGTTTCAATAACAAATAACAATTCTAGATGGTGAATGAGGAACAATTATAACATTTGGGAGGTCAGTAGAAAAATATACCGCCAGATGTAGGCTATGAAAGATGGTTTTGAATTTTACCACACTTAATTGTAACACACGATTCTTAATATCAAATTTCAAGCTGTGAAATTGAGTGATGCTACCAAACAAGTTAACACTAACATAGAAACTAAATTCCCGCCTTTACAAATTATGCGGGTAGCCACACAATATTTAAAGAATAAAATATTCCCCATACCATTTTCATACACACCACAAACGACCAACATGTACACCCCCCAAAAATATGAAAACGGCATTGTCAAAAGATGTCGATTTCAACTCATATCTGCGTTTCCAATTTCATTCATCAAGACATGACACATTAATTTCCTTAATGCCGGTGCAATACGTGCCCAGGGCTCTAGCAAAACCTTAAATCCATTCCAAGTCGACAGAAAATCCCCTCTGCAGCCGCAAAACCAATTGAGAAGATAAAAATTTGTCAATCGCGCGCTTGCAATCGGACGCGGCATTGGTTGCTGAAACCGTTGAACAATAACACGACCACATTGACAACGACTCTTATAATATTAACACCGACTAATATTTCCGCTTGTTTCTGCTTATCCAGACACCTATCTCCTGAAGGCCCCCTCAAGTGTAACAGACTAAACCCGGGGAGCAGTCATTATCGGCAGTGTGTCCATCTTAAACCACTAATCCTATTGGAACTGTTTGCCCCCAGAAAGCCGTCGCAAGATGTTGCTATTATACAGTGTTGTTGACTCGGACGAGTTCATCCTATTGTAGTGGCGATCCGGAGACGTGAAAATGACAAACTCCTGTCATTCAAGTAGGAATAGACACAATCACCCCCGGCAATTAACATGGACTCAAGTGCTGGACCGCCGCAAGGGCTGTATAGTGCACAGTGGACTAGTTTTCGTATGTATACGCGCGGTGTACAGCATGTCGCAATAAACAAACAGTTGCGTAAAATATGAGCATAAGTTCTTTAAGTTTATCATTATGATTATTTGGTCACAGCCTGCGATTCAACAAGACACAATTGGCAATTATTTCAATTTTCATTAACAATCTGTTGCCGTGAGCCTACGGCTAAATCCTGTAATTTGTTCATCATAGGCAAATTGCTCTGTTTTTATCTAGGTGTAGTTCAAATATGCAACATCTGTGAGTGAAATAATTATGTTTTATATCAATGGGGGGCTGAGCTCATTGCAACATAACTGTGTTCAAGAATTATTCACGTTGATCGTGAGTGCATCGTTTAATTATGAGTCTTCTCTTTTAGTTAACCTGTCTGTCTATACATTGCGGTGCTCGTTCCATTAGCATTAGAAAAAGAAATTACATTTTTCCAAAACTTATTTTGCAATTTTTACAAAAATTACATATATATTAAAACCACAACGACACACCATATATCATATTAATTGAAATTCGTTCCAAAGATTAAGTACGGTATGATATTTACGATGTGAGGTTATAACAACAGAGCATGACGTGGATATACACAGTTATTACCCGTTCTACTTCGACACTGCTGGCAAACTTATTTTAATAATTAATTCAATATGATATATCACAACTATAACTACAATACTAGCATACACGCACCCATCCTTTCCCCCTAAGAAGGTTATATATGTCCCTTTAGATATACAAGCATAAACATTATGCCTCATTAGTGAATTCCTCATGAATTGGTAATAGTGTACCGACATATCAATTTCAAAATAATATTCATGACAAGGCGACTTGGCGCTAATCTCAGCAAAGCCTTATTGGATACTGAAGTATGCCCACACTCAATCAACTAATATAGTGTGCTGGTCATAGTATTAAACCCAGGTAAACAAACACACGTTTCTGGCTGAACACTACCCCCCAAACCAAAGTCCTCCCCCGGATGAAGATTTCATTCCCTGAGTTAAATCCCCACTTGAAATCTTCATCATGGAAAAACGAGTCTCCCATTGAAAAAAAATACGATGCTCGCACTATCTATATGGTAATGTTGAGTCGCCGGCTTCGAGCCTATAGAAACACGTGAAGTAGGGACCAAGAAGAATTGAATTTACTATGAGTGGGATCTAACAGAAGGCTTGGATCCTACCGATGCGATTCTCTTCTATTTTCTTTCTCCCCCCCCCCCCTCCGCCACCACCTTCTTTTCTTTCTCTCTCTCTCTCTCTCTCTCTCTTAGAATGGGAGGAAGAAAAGACCCCGGAACCCCGTCTTACAATATTGCTCTGCGTTTAGAAGAGGGGCTAACAATAGCCTAGGACTACATTACAACTACCCACAAAAGATAACGTCAGAAGCGACTAGCCAGGCAGTCTGCATCTATTTACCGGCTCTCAACGAGCCTGCCTATAAAAGGTGAAAGGCCGCATGGAAATATTCATTAAAATTGAAATATTTTATATCCCCCACCGAGCGGGAGATCCCCAGTCCCTTCACTAAACACCGGCGAGATTTATACATGCAATTAGGTGGGCAATGCATATTTCACAATACGTACTTGAAGATGAGGTATAGTTCAGTTTGTACGGTTGGTAGTGGAGGAGGTACACAGCTAAAGACTCTTTCCCATTAAATGAACAATCTATGACACATAGTTTTTCGATTACCGGTATTCTAATGGAGAATTTGGATACATAACAGCGATAATGCATGAATTGTAAGTAATTCCCATTCTTTGTTGAATATTTTGAACATAATTAAAGAGTAGGCTGTTCATCGCTGTTTATATTTATACACAAATGGAAACCATCGCTTTGAATTTAATATTTCGATTTAATGAAATACGGTATCATATTTCAGAATGGTATTGTGAATAGTCCGATTCAATAGCCTTCTATATAGGTGAATGTTGAATTAATGAACATTCTGTATACACATTCGTGTTCTTTTCAATTATATGCGTGCTGTGACGAATGATTATAAAACGGGTTTAGGTGAATATAAATTTATTGAACGTATGCATACTGATTTATACCACACGGAGTAATATATAGACTGCAATACAATGTCGTTCATTTTAGTAAAATTAATGCTTTTCTACTTGGGTAGATGAAATATTTCAGCGTGTGTCAACAGCACATAAAAAAACCATGATGATCGACAGTGAAATGGACACAACCTTGGTGAAATAGACAAGACTATAAACGCCTATTGACAAGTTAGTTTTTTATTAGGTATAGGTAGGAATTGGTTACATAACATAATTGTATTCTTGGTGATATATGTAAATATACCAAACGCACGAACCCATGGGTTATTTACAGACACCACAATACATACGATCTTTTAAAAGAAGGCATACATTGATAAAAATACGATCAAAAGATGAAAAGAAAAGCTATGGAATTATATACAACACTAATCATTCACTAATTTAAAAACTAACTCAAATTATTATTTTGATTACAATCACGTGTAATTAATTCTCACAGTGTCAAACATATTCTTAATACAATGCCGTAATTTCTATACATATTATATTTCAATATTAATCGTTAAGGAAGACCCCGTACCCCCAACCTCCCCAACCCTTCCCAACCCCTCCCCACGATTTCTATAAGGACAATCCAGCTCGATCTGTAAACCGACACTCGGGTTTCCAGTAACGGAGTGATGTCTATCGTAAAAGGGCTTAATGTAGCACAACACGTGCGTTACATGTTACATATATGTTAATCAGGTAGTTCGATACACCTCGACATTCGTGGGAAACGTACATCAGCGTCGCCACAACGTACCACTAGGACTGAGGAGGAATAAATTAGCCACCAATATTTCACCACAAAAGTGACAATACACAGCTGGTTATAGTGACAATCCGTGGTATATCGCGAACGGAATTTGCTATACGGGTTGAGAGATATTTTCCAAAACAAAACGTACAAACACTTGTTGTTTGTAGATATAACCACCATCAAGGGCCAGTATTATTGTCCACATGTAAATTCAGATTGATATGTATTTCAACAAGGAAGAATTTCCAAACTTCAAGAACTCGCAAACGCCTTGGAAGAAGAATGGCACCAGATTCCTCGCGCAGAGATCCGAAATTTGGTAACTGCTTTCCCACAAAATATTAGCCGACCCTTAATTTGTTTTGTTGAGTATATACCGTTATGCCTGTACATTGCGTGATGATTTAAAAACAAAATCGAAAACCGTAACCCCGGAAAGTATAAAAATGGAAACGCATGCAGTTCCGTTTGAAGCTATTAATTTGATAAGAGGGGATATCTGTGCGTCTGTGTACAGCACTGGATATCGCATCGGGGTTAATGATTTAGTTTAATGACGAGCTGATATCAAATTAACCCAGTATCTCCATATCTCTGATATTCCCGTCTCGCACGTGCTTTGACACCTGCGATAGTTCTGTTCGATATTACAATCCATGGAAACCAGCTATCGCCTATAGCCTTTCGCTTATATGCAACTATGACATATCAAAGATCAGATTAAAATCATTCTTTATGGAGAGCAATTGCATTAGTCATATTAAATCTAATTACAAATAACATATACGGTACAAAAGAAATATTATATATAATTAAAACAATTAATTTAATTACCAAATTATAATTGTCCTTATGGAATACTTAAAATACGACGGCTATAAATAGAGAGAAAAAAATGAAATAAATTATCAGATTGAATACTTTCTTCAGTTATTATTTCCACTATTACACAAACATTTTTAATTAAATGGTTTAAAATATAATAGTCAAAAACCTGTGTGAAAATTAATGTCACGCAATAACGAAGCAAAAACAGACAGATGTTTGTGTAATCTAGAAACCATAATCTAGAGACCACACGATTTAATGAAAATGCATTACTATTATTTGCATATATCACTCGCAAGTAAAAATCAGTTTATTGAGATGAACAAGCCATGCTTTCCACGTCAGAAGATGTGTCAATTTCACTTGGTGTAGATTTCACTTTAATACAAAACCTACTGGAAGCCTCAGGACATGAGTTGGGTTTTAGTTGAAGTACTGATGTAGGAGGTAAGGGAAGAAGGACATGACGAAAGCTAACAGCAGTGTCGTACACGTGCAGGTGCAATAAATGTCCGTAATGTCCTTTTCTTAATGCAGTCAAACATTGTGTTAATGCAGTATACTTAGGACATCAAACCGTTTCATTCAATGGTACGTATTTGATTAAACGTGTTCCCGCTTTGTTTATTGAAGAGTACACGCCAAATAGTTTTTAGTTAATCTTTGTTGCCGCCTCTAACAAATACATCAAAGATGGATCCTTACATTAAAGTTTTAAATGAACTCAAACGTATTTCTACAAAGGACGACAACGCAAATGGAATGAAATATATATAATATTTTTTTTGGTTAATCGCACCAAAATTTCGACCATTTTAAAATGATGCATTTAATTCGAATTTAGTCACCAATATTCCGTGTAGCTACGCTTAGTACAACTTTGTAGCTTTTAGAAGTTTATGTTTTGGAAACAATTGACCCTGAACGAAATCTTGATAAATACCCCCGATAGCGGAGTGTTTACCCGCTCACTGACTGAACGGGCGGTGAATGGGTCATAGCCGATGAAAGCCAAGTTCAGCTAAAAGGAGATCAGGTACTCAAGTGGGCGTGGCCATGCGTGCCCAAGTAGCCACGCCCCCTTTGTATAGGAAACGGATACTAAGTCTTGCATGAGACCTACAGCTTAGAAATCTGTCGAACCTTGGGATTTGGCGACAGATTTTATTCTAATGATGACGATATACCCCCTTGTTCAAGCAGTTATCAAATTGAAATTAAATATTAAACTTTTATTTTGACATTCATTTGATTTTTAAAAACATGAGAAGCAAATTCCACGGGGGAAAAAATAATATTTGTATTGAAATATCCAACTATTTCTACACTGCATATTGCTCTAAATCTAATGCATACAGCAGTTTCATAAGATACTAAGATTTTTTACAATTTCTGCACTATGTGTAAAAAATCACAATACTGGTTACATTTAAACCACGATCTCTGACAAATGCGATTCCTGGTGTTGTGCATAGCCTACATCTAAAGAAACGTAATGTCCTAACGGAGTTTAAATATAGAGAAACCCGAACGAAATCGTCTCCTATGAAGTCCCCCACAATTGTTAGATAGCATCCCCCGGAGACGAGGCCGATTTTCTCATTCAATTTTCCATTCGGATTCGCTCGGGAGATTCCGCATCCATCAATCCCCCCTCCCTGGTCCGCTCCGCTCTAAGATGAATCCCCCGGGGGACTGGCACTTGGAACCTTATAGCGTCTGTACAAAAGGGTCGCGTCTTTTATTACGGGGCTGATGATCACAATAAATTTGAGCGCGGATCGGAAACAATTTCGGTGGAGTTTTAAGCCAAACAAGAAAACGGAATGATCCGACATAAAGAGCGACATATCACACTGGAACAAGACACAAATGACGCGGCTGAGGCCGTTTGTTATGTTCCACGATCTGAAGTGTAATTACTGACCAATTCCAGTGAACATTAGGAAGGTTTCCCGGCAAAGTAACTATTTTTGGATTCGTGAGTAAGATGACCAAATTGCAATAACAAAACCACAATTTACAAGCGGACAGAAAATAAAGTTTGTGAAGTTAGGCCTACTTTGATGAAATAGAAACATCAGTCGAGCGCTTTGTTTCAAATTGCTTTAAATACATGCCGGATTAATTTTAAATATTAATTTAGATACGCTTTTAATGTTACATTGGTTGTTTATCAGAAATATCCATTGAATTTACAATCTAATTAAAAGTAAATGCTACTATTCCTGGTGTTTGCGAACCGAAATTTAATATTAATTACATTGCTAGATATAATACAGAGGGTAACTAGATATCATTCATAAATAAAAAAAAGTAAATGTAACACGTGCTTTATATATTAGAAAATAATTTAACATACAGAAACATTATGTTTCATTCTTTGGATTGAATTGTGCAGATAGTGTTACATGATTATGATCGAATCATATTTTTTTCAGAAGGAAATGTCGATTAATTTACAAACCTATAATTATGCAGGAAATATAACTAGTATATCAGTCTGCAAGCATTGCACGAGTGAACCCCGAGTCTAACAACATTTATCAATAGTAGTACACAGTATTCTGATTGTGTGTCAGTCTTGACAAAAAGCACCGTAGCAAATTAATTTATATGTAAGCCTAGTTGAATATCTGGTAGTGTTTACCAACACTATCAAATTCACACAGCAAATACGTAAAAGAAATGACAATTGAACTATATAAACATTAAATTTTGCACGCATACTCTTTTTTATATGTAAATATTTTTAAAGTACCAATAAACTAAACTACTTCTAACATATTAATCAGCTGTTACTGCAGATCTAAAGCAATGATAAAGGTAGTGTTGGAATGAGGTTTGGCTATGAATATATAACACATACAGAGAATATGACAGTTAATGCCAATACGGACTTCGAACAAAAAAGCTGTCATTAAGAGGTACGTACGTCTATGGAACTCTGATGAAAACATTCATTACGGTTGAATTAGTGACGGAAAAAGCGGTACTCTCGTACAAGCTGTCAACTGCCAATCAATACTAGAAACTCGTCGACTTAAAGTACCCCAAACACAAACAAGAGTATAGATTAGTTTGTAAACATGTCCATCTAAACAGAGTAAAAGGTACCCACAAAGAATCTCCACAGAACAGCACGTTGCCAAAACATATCCCCCAATTAAGGAATCGCTGCTATCGACAGGCCTTTGACACGAAACCTCCGGTCAAACCCGCCAGCTACACAGACTGAATCTACCAGGATCGCCGTCACATAATTGCAATATATCAGCGATTGATGGTTAATTACACGATGTAAATAAGAGGGAAATTGCTATATAATGTTCTCTTAGCGATGTCGGGCCCGCTTGAGCGACCCATCACATTTAAGGAGCACTGCATGTTGTTGATATAAACAACTCTCATCGATGAATCAACTTCCAGGGAGGTGAGAGCGCCCCACTTCCGAGTGCAAGTTATTAACGTGTCGCCGAATCTAGGATACTTTAAACCCGGAATAATAAAAAGAAAAGGAATCGAAATGTATTTTTCTGGGGGCGAAATAGAAATTTTCGCCATTTAAAAAAATTATTTTATTAGAATATATTAAGAGCTGTTTACCTTTAATTCGACCTGTTCGTCTTTGGAAGAATCCCGCGCAGGAACTGGGAGACTGTTGTTGGAAATACGGGGAGAAGTTGGAATGGAAGTAACCCCCGGCGTCCGCAGTTGGTCCGACGTTAGGATACGCGCACGAAGAAGAGAAGTCGTATTTGCAATGCGAGTTAATCTGCGGGTACGACGGCCTGTAACTATACGTTACACCGTCTCCGAAATACAGCATGTCCATGATGGGTGTTTTTTAATTCTTCTCCCGAATGTCCGGTAGATTGTTTCGGAATTGACTATAACGTCCGCTTTAATTCAAGTGCACGCGACAAGTCTCGTAATAAAAAACATCCGGTCCGGCCACTTCGTCCCATCCATTCACAGACGCGAGATAAGTAAAAGCTCTATCTCTGCTTGTGCTCCTTTTTTCTCTCTATATCTCTCTCTCGCCGATTCCTATATCCTCCCACAGTCTACGAGGAGCAGATCGCCCGCCGCTTCGCCAGCCAGTCGGCTCAGAACGCATGAATTTTCATACGCGCGAAACTCTCCATGACAAATTACTCTTCTGTCTGAATGTCTCTTCCTACAGCGTTAACATCCTCATCGTATATACACTGAGGCGAAAATCAGAATGCAAATGTTGATAGTGATACGGTTTTCAAGTTCCCAGTGATTGATACTCCATTGCACTGGTGACGGGCGTTCGCGGAAGCTTCTGCTCGCCACCTACAACCAAGTCCACGCCAGCGGTGCCGTCGCGTAACCACTTAGACAGACATTGGAGAGAAAAAAAACACTCTTTTTTTCGTTTGGTATGGAGTGCACTTCTCCGCTTTTAACTAAATTTGTATCTCATTCCAGAGTATAATTCTGCTCTTTCTCTCCTATTCCCTCTCTGATAATCGTTGGCCCTGCGTCAGGTACACTAGGTACATGCTAACAATAGTAGAGTGGGAGAAAAACCAAAAGAAAAATAAATAATTGCGTTCATGCTTGATGTGGTACCAATCACTTTAAAACAGATGTAACCGAATCTATTGATAATACACAGAAAATAGTTATAGCGCCATATGTTAACTGTGCAAGAACTATTAAAACATATTTAGTTTTATCTGTTAGTGACGTCTATACAGACCACAGATCGGGATAGATGAAATAAAATAAAATGGTCTCGAGTAGGTACTTTAAAAAAACCACGATTACAAAACATCTGTTTCTTTACTAAAACATCAAACTCAAAGAAACACCCCCGAGATATTTCTATAATAATTCTGTCCACAATGAAACAAAACCCTCCGCTCAAACACAACATATTAATGTGTTTAAAACAAATAGCCAAAGTGTCTTGTATTCACCCCTGCTCCCTGTTCGAGATAGGAGTAATGACGCGACAGTTTAACAATCATCACCATCCAGTTAAAAGCCGCACACAGAGATGTGTAAAGCGGCATTTTGGGTTGTAAATTGATTGTTCCTGAATCCTTCCTATCTGCCTAAAATCCCTGCCAGACCCCAGGGGTAGTTTCCACCATCTAACAATTGATTTGCTCAAACGCTAATGTGAGTTTTGATGCGATATCACACGACAGTAATAGAGTTGTTACTACCGATTAATATCGCACAAGCCCATCTGAGCACTTTTGCACTAATATTCATATTTTCTCCACAACAAGCCGGACTTTTACTCTTGCCGCCTGTCATAATCACTGACGACATTTTAAAATGGTCCGAAAGCTCCCGATCCGGAATGGAAAGCGCTCCTATTTCCCGTGGGACGCGCGCGGTGATAGAACGCAGGCTTAAAGGTTATCGTTGCCAACGTAAGAATAATCTACACTCTCGTGTTTCAAAATGAAAACATTTAATAGTTTCATCTTTCCCGCAGAGTTATCTTTCCAGCCCGAGGACACCTACTAATTTAGTTTACTTCGTTTCCCTTTCTATTGCATAAAAAGAAAATCGATATACACGCTTCGTTTTACCAATGCCGTTCTTTTAAACTGATATTTTGCTACTTAATCCTTTGTATCAAAAGAAATCGTTGCTCTGTCGCTGAGTTCTACTCGTCTATTGCAATCTTCCAACCTGGTAAGTGGTACCATATATAGACACTGCCAATGCTAATCTATACTAGCATTATATGTAGATTAATTCTGACTCGAAAATACTATGGATGCCTTCCGGAAAAACAATGTTATTAAATATTAAGCAGCAATTATTAAAACAAATATATATTGTTATCTATTTGAAATAGAAAGAAAGTTTATTGCTTTATATTAATATTAATACTTTACGCTAGTTCTCACGGTGTTTCCAGCAAATTTCGCTGGGATTTCTTTAAAATGGGACGAAAACCTGTATATAGGGCCTACATGCATGCTATTGGATCCTCCGAGTATGACGTCATGCTCCTCATATTTAATACGGGGATCTGCATAAGACTGAACTGACGATGGACGTAATTTCGTAACTTCGACAAAGCTGTTATCTTTAGCATAACATGGAATAATTTGTCTCAACTTCTGAAAGCTATTGGACACCAGGAAACGAAGCAAGGAACATCCCGCTTTGCAGTCGAATACGCAACAATAGTTCTTTTCCATTGGCTCCGAAATTACAATGATCCCTGTTGAAGTGTCATATAAAGAATGAGGTGTATGTATAGCATCCCCAAATAGGTTTGATTAAATATGAAACAATTAGTTTCCCATCATCCTGACATGGGTTTTGCATGTGAGTCACATTCTTGATCATGGATATTTCAAGACATGGATAGCCAGCCACTATATTCATATGCTACACTCATTGGCACCAATGGTTTTCTCTCGTATATATGAAAGCGAACAAAACGTTCACGTTTACAATAATATTTGTAATTGGTGTCTTATAAGCCAATGCCTGCTTGGATGGCAAGAACTGTTACAATGTTTTCTAAAGCCGTTTTTTGTATGTTCATGTATTCTTAATATGTGACACTTTAATAAAAGTGAGTATTTGGATAATACATGTATTATAAACACATTATCTTTTGATATGCAATATAAGTATCGTCTCTACGTACGGAAGTAATTTTATATTTAAATAAAATATATAATTACATTTTAGCGGAGTTATGGCAACTGCATGTGCCTGTAATATACAATACACATCTTCTATACATACGGAATGAACTATTATCATTATTATTATTTAAGAACAAGATATAATCAGGCTTTAGCAGATCTACTATAGCTGTGCCTGGCTAGTAAAAGCCCAACACTACAATGACTATTTTTACAGCAAAATAAATCCTGCAACTCAATGAAAATCTGACTGCACAATTTTCCCTGACGATGGGGGCTCACAGTGATGAAAATCACCACCAAGCTAATTTATCGAAATGCTTGAAAAGTTTTCATTTGACGACATAATTAGCATGGAGAAAGCATTAATAAACTTGTAATGGCTTTAATTAGCTCTGGCCTAGCGTGAGCGATGTTTGAGAGTAACTGCAAAACGGGATCTGTCAATAAATGGTGCTGTTCATTTGGACGGCCAGATAAGTCTATGTACCGGACCACTGAGCTGAAAAATTACATTATTTTATCCTATCACCATTTTGGATTTGCCGTCTTTCTTGTGCCAGGAGAAGGAGGGGTCGACGCCGACTACCGAGGCCCGTGTAGAAAACTCGCGGACAAATAAGAAGGAAATTAACAGACAGTTGAAATGCCAACCCAATCAGTCCAACTCCCGAGCGACAATGGCCCGGTTCGGCCCGGACCGCGATCCGAGTTTGCACGTGACCCCGGAGACAAGAGAACGGGCCATGCTTGGTGGATCCCAAGATTAAATCCCATTCGCACTTTTTATCACCTCTTTCCTCCAGTTCCCTCGTCCAATTCCTCCCTAGGTTTGTAGATGCATCGGGTTAAAATGTTCACCCCGGTTAAATCAGTCTTGACAGTTGTTTTGCTCACGGTTTTCATCGAAATGACGGGCGATGTAACATCGAGCCCGAGAATCAGATTAAAGGCGGCCATGCGGAATATTTCATCGTTTCCACATTGAATTGAAAACGGTATATTTCTATTATGGCTAATATATTTTACCAGGCAACTCGAGATTACTCAGGACCGGTATAAATAACTCACTTCCGCTGTATAACCACAGTCTTTCACACAGTAGCCGAGTCAAACGATTCTACTCTTATGGTTAACTGCCTTCAAACTAATAAAAACAATTTCACAACGAAAGTACTGCTGTATAAAAACAATATTTGGAGCCAATAAAAGAGACAAATTTCCACTCAATTATTTACGAAAATGCAGCTGTATGCATCGCATCCATACCAATAATATGCAGCATTAACAATACAATATAGGTGTTACCGTAATTAAATAATCAAGAGAAGTGTCAATTAATTCTCACATCAAATAACATCGTCTTTTAAAACCAGCAACCTCCCATTACATGTAACTTGTTACTTTGCAACTTCTACTGACGAACATTTACATCTACATGTACTCTCAATAGCCATCAAGAAAATCCCAAACTCTGCGTTCTACCCGTCCGTACAAAGTATACGATGACGACAAATACTGGATTTGAATACGAATACACGTAGCTAGCAAGTTCATGCGTGGATTGCGCACAATTTACAGCTATTTGACGGCAATGTTAACGTACAAAACACTATATTGCGTTACAATTGACTAAGACAATGTGACGTGCTGAAGCAACACACTCTTTATATTCCATCTAAAAAACCATAGTCCGTTTCCTCGCCGTTATGTGTTCATTATCTACCACAATAAAAGACCGCACCAGAAGACAAATGGTGTAGAACAGTTCCTCCTTCTTGCAGTGCGTCTGTCTTCACGATAATTATACAGTAACATACGTTGTCTTTTGTCCTTAGGAAAGACTATTAATGTATTCTTCAGGTGCATTCTTCTCAGTGTGTCGCCTATATTTGGATCTCCCATAGGTGGTGTTAATATTAAAACATTTTCTGTGACTAATTACAACAGCAATCACAGAAAGTGAGACACTGGAAAAGATAGGAATACTCAGACCTCCCTAGTTGAAGACGTCTCGGAGGGGACATATCTGTTCAGAGACACTCATAGATTCATCCCTTCCACCCAGCCCCTCAACCCATACACGAAACCCTTCCACCCATACACGCATCCCTTGAATCCCTTCCACCCATACACGCATCTCTCCACCCATACACGCATCCCTTCCACCCATACACGAATCTCTCCACCCATACACGAAACCCCCGGAGTACTTGCCCTGGGACCGAAAACTGCGGATCTCGCTTTTTTATCAGGACCATGAATAAGTGCTTCCACGACTAAGTATTCTTGCTTTCATGGTCATTTCTTTGGGTGAAGGTTTCTTATCGCGTCCCTTTGTTAATAATTGAACCGCACTATATTATTTATGAGACGTACGTGTATCAAGATTAAACGTGAAGAACAGTGGACGTACATGGGAAATGCATGCATTAGCTTTTATATGTTATAGGCCTGCATACGACATACATTAGTACGTATCCTGGTAGCCATTAAAAAAATACACTATCAGATTTACACAAAAATCATGACACAATACTTTTAAAAGACGTTGTTCAGTTTACGAATAACCATTTGGTAGTGGTAGTATAGTTTCTCCATATACTTTGCGAACATTTCGTTTTGTGTTTCATTCTAAGCATTATGTTTAATTTCCTATGGATAATAACAACATAGCTAAATGCTTATTTACTTAGCGAATCCAATGAATGAAAAACGACAGCTCTACACGTAATTAAAGTGAGGTTTCTCCGGTAACGCTTGGGTGCCAAAACAGGCATGGATATGGAACTATGGCCACAATACAACAGTGCCATCATCGTCTAAATTCATATTGCTTTGTGGTTCGAAACTAATATTCGCAGGATTAATAGATATGTTAATATTTTTGTTCAGAAATGTAAATACGAGTTTTAATTAGCATCAAGTTGTAATGGGTGGAACTGCTTTGAAAGGGAATCACTTTACACAAATAATCAAAATGCGTTAAACGGATAATTCCTTTGCAAATCTCATCTGCAACGGTTGCAGGGTTATGTATCAACATATGTATATTCCGTTGTTTTGACAAAATTTTAATTAAATCCAAACCAAAACGGATATAAAAATCCTTAGGGGGATTTGTGTTCGATTTGCAAGGAGGATTTAAGGGAAATAACAGCATAATTTCCCCTGCAAAAGCATATGTGTTTGGTTATATTGAAATATGAGACTACTCGGAGCTCACAGGTTCACGTGTGAAATGCGCATGAAGCGATCAGCGCTCACTTTGTAGCAGTATACACCTATTTGACGACAATTTGATGAGTGTGCAGAGCGATTTCACTAGGTGTTAAGAAACTTTCTCGGCGAATGCAATTATAAACGCTTTTCGTCGGTGGATATTCTAGGGGGAATAGCAGCGTTTCAAAACGAGAGCTATACTAGTAGAGTATATAAAAATGTACGCGAGTATATTTACACATAAATAAGCACCGCACGCGTAGCTTATCTTAAGCCCGACAGTTGAAACCATAAATTGTGGAATTTTGGGGGTATGGATATAAATTAAACAGCAGTATGCTTCTAAAGTGAGATCCCACATGGCCGAGACATAATATTAGCTAGAGACCTGACAATCATGTTTTACTTGCTTATCATTTGTCTCATCTCACTCTAGTAACACAGAGAATTAAATAAAAAACTCTGTAGTCGGTATCCCTGGAATCGGCCCGCACGAGACACAACAGCTGAGCTCACCGGGGAGAAAAAACTTCCGCGTGTTTCTTTCTTCTGATTTGACGGACAAGCTGTTTGTAATATATTTCGCAGGACTGACAAGATCGGGTCCATTCTGGATTAAAATCTCAAATACACAGTTGGACATGTCATTTCTTTCTACGAGGAAGACATATATATTAGCAATGTTGTTTGAAAGTTGCACTTGCACAATGTAAATCTATGCGTTAATTTAGACATGCCAAGTTTACGTGGAACAGCACCAAAAAAAATTATAATTGGAAATTAATATTTTTTGTTTCATATTTAAAAAAAAGATATATATATCTACAACCTACATTATTACACTGGCTGTTCTGAGAATATAAATCTTTGCATATTTACAGAACAAAAAATATTATGCTGAAATTCCTAAAAATAAAATATGGTGTAATAATAACAGAACGCACGTATACGCCATTTCGTATGAATGTCTACAATATAACGTCTATAGCAATGCATACATGATCATGAAAAGACAACATTTCACAGGTATGGCATTGTTGAATGTAAGTAAAGCATTATGTGGATGCAGTGTTAATAAGCTATACATTCATATCCAAGGCCTTAAAGTCGCAACGCCTAATGAAATATACAAGAAAGAAGTTGTCAATTGTATCCATGCTCCTATATACATTTCAAGCACGGACTCTTAAGTAGTTGCTTAGCGTGAGCGCGCCCGTTCCATCACACCCTCCGTTGAAGACGATGCGCTTTTCCCCCCTTCTACGACTGGTGGGAGCGGCCATAGTTGTTCCCGCCCCTTTGTGGGTGGTACACAATTTCATTAAGCTCCGCCCATATGTCAGACTTTCTTAGCCCCGCCCACTAATTTCTCACGCGGTTCTCCAGAGCGAGAAACTTGCGGCTTTGATAAGGATGGACGCTTGCCGCGCAAACTAAAGTACTACGGTGTGGTTTTACACCGTCACGTAGCTAATAACAAGTTAAAATAATACTATATTACCAGAGAAATACACGCAGACTTGTACATTGAGATTGGGCTGACAGTATGAACTTACATGGTAGGCCTATACATATATGGATAGATCTACCCATTTACTTTACTACTTTTTTTTAAATGAAAGAAAGAAAATTAATATATTATTCAGATTCGGTGCCATGATTTCATATTTCAAGTGTTGATAAAAACCTGACATCATACCCATAGATGTATGTTAACGTTCCTCAAATCTGTGATTCGTATTTCAATGGAGTAACAAAACAAAACAAAACAAAAGTTTTGACATTAAAGACAGTCTTAGGAAATATGAATCGTTTTATGTCAGATAACATCGGAAATAAACTCAACGTGCAGTTGTCGTATTTAAATTCAGATACGACGATAACAGCATTTTGAAACACGATACGACAGTTGTGAATCCCATTCAACTGATAAAATTAAATATTCACTCCAGCACAAAAAGGATATATGGGTGAATATGCTGCAAGGTAGGCTTTTCTCTACCACTCACTATACGGTTTGTATTTAGAGTGCATATCATCCCAGATGAAATGGTGAAATAAGCGCTTGATCATGAATGTTTAACAACCAAATCTAATGTTATCTCGAATTGGTATAGCCTTTCTGGTTTCATCCCGAGTTTACCGGGAACCGGGATCAGAGAACAGTGTATTTATTGACGATAAGAACGATGGATCTTCTCGATTGTATTTGACACACTTGTACTTATCGCGATTTAACTTTGAATTATACATTAAGCTGTAAATCCTTCACAGATAAAAAGAAATGTCATCCTCTAAATGCATTTCTTTATGATAATTCGTAATCGAACGAGTGTTCAAAACACTATACGCGGTAATAATATGTCTAAAGCGATATAGATATGTGTAGAAATGTAATAAACTGCTGAAGGGCTATTTAGAAATGCTATGGAATGTGTACGAAACTCTAAAGGATACTACAATTATAGAAAACTGCCATCATTCATGTTTCATTTCAAAGTGTTAATTTGGAAATTAATCTACATACAAGATACATTGAACATAATGTTATGTTAATAAATGAATCGAGCCGTTTAACAGTAAATGTTTAATAAAACTATAGCAATTGATAAATATGCATCTTTTCGATAACAAAATAAACACGGATGTTTATGTTGCTTCGAGTAGTAAACAGCACCAGATATACATGTAAACAGTGTGAAATGTACATTGCTAATAGTTATCAATATGTCGCACAGTGAAACACATTGCCTACTGTCAATAATAGGCATCCAAGCAACACTGTATCAACATCGACTGCAGAGACACGGTTGTCGATATCAGACGAGTGTTTTATTTCACTTGTCAATCATGACTTTGTTTATACACTTCTAACGTACGACACCAGTTGGCAAATATAAACATATCATTGTGTGTGCTGTGTAGAACGTGATCGCTAGATGAGATTAAAATAATAGTATTGAGATGTTGTAAAGTTAGAAAATTAAGTGCTAAGTGCAGTTTTATTATTTTATTTTGCATTGTACTATATGGCCAGTGAAAGATCGTTTTTTAACGACTTATAAATATGCGGCTAATAATTGCTGTTAATTTTTAACGGGGTAATTGAAAACATAGCTACTAATAATAGTTGTGTTGTTTTAGACATAATTAATGTACTCTACTGTTTCTCTTTATGTAGCCTATATTTGCATAAGACGCGTTTGGTTTGCCAACAATGACAACTCATATGACTATTCAAAATATTCTGAATAAAGAAAATTGAAAATCACCAAATGAACGTATATTCAGTGTGTTTTCATCCCACCCTATCCACTCTAATACAATTTTTAATTGATTCTAAATATTGTCTTGATTTTTGTCTCTCATAAATCGCTGAGCGTATGTATTTATTTATGTTTTATGTCATTTATGTACTGCTATGTCTACCTATGAGCGAGACGTTAATAAACCTTTCTGTCTGTCTGTCTTCTGTCTGACTACCAAACACATTTCGAGCTATAAACACACCCCAACCAAAATGATTGTGATACTTGACCACGATCGATATACTAAACAAACAAAGCGCTGACGGTCCAAGGGAGCTAACTCATATTGACTTAAACTTCTGGAAATCCCTACCAAATATTTCAGAACTGAAGCACTAAAGCTAAAATACTTCTATTTATAAAGCTGGTGTGTTGAATTATATTAACGACAACTTTTATTCTACGTCTTTCAAAAACTGCTATTTATGTTTTGATTAATGTGTTGCTAGTAGTTTACTCGCCCATGCATATCGACTCGTATATTATACTTTATTATTGCTATACATAATTATGTATATTACCTTGATGTATCTTGAACATGAAAACGCTAGTTAACAGCAGCACCACTATTACTTTGCATATCACAGGGTTTCATCGCCATTAAGGGTGTCAGGGAAAGAGAGAGAAAAAAAGGAGTTGAATATTTTCCCATTTAGATTTTCCTTTGAGATTGTATAAAGAAGCTTAGGTACATCAATGAAGTGACAACCCCAATACTATCGCTGGATTGCTGATTCTGGTGGAAATATGGAATGCTATTATGCGACTACGAAAAAGGTTTAGTGTGCTATATGCAAGATAATATTTGTGACATCAAATAAGATTTTTCAAAGTAAAATTAATAAATAGTCTTCCATACCCACGCTTAAGATATTGTTATTAAAAAAGTTGCGATTCTCTGGAGAAAAAAACCCAATAACAATAATAATAATAATAATAATAATAATAATGCATAAAAATAATAATAATAATAAAAAATTATATTGCGCTAAACTGCATATACAACTTTTTTTTACAAGATGTATGCTTAGCTGCAATGTAATTGTACCATAAAATAAAGAAGAAAAAATATATAATTTTATCTCCAGATGTTTTCTTATAAAGAAAAATATACGGCATCGTATCAGCACCAGTACCAAGAAATATAATGTGTAAAGAAAGTATAAATGGGAAAAGAAAGAAAAGAGAAGGAGAAAAAAAAGGACGTCATCGTAGACATGTCAACCTGGCGAACTGCACCGGCAATACTGGTTTCCCAGCAACTTGCCACAAATATTGTCGATAATTCTCGGTGGCATTCTCCCTTCCTTACAATGCACTGGGGGGACGGAATGAGAAGCTCTGTGGGTCGTCAGGTGAATTATGGACATTTAGTGTCACGTCGTCCCATAGAGTCTTCCCCGAACGCAGACTGTCGCTCGACGTCGTCCCACAACACAAACGGCAGCGGAAGCCATAATGGCTCAGAATCTATCAACTCTAATTAGACAGCGGGGAAAAGAGAATATGGGCGTATACTCGGCATTGTCTGGCTATCAAAACAGCGATCTTGGGGTCTCCTTAGATCACGTGGAGCGGCATTGTGTGTCACGTGACGCGTCATTGTGTGAACATTATGAACAATATGATGCCAAGATGGCGGCCTGTCGTGAACATGGTGGCACGGCGTTGCACGTGCGCGCGTGAATAAGTCGTTAGGGGAATGTGATGTCCTCTGAATGAATACATTAAGGTAATGAAGGTTGATTGAATTTATGCGAGGCTCCAGACACAACAAGAGGCGCCTGCAAGCAGTGGGATAAGTGGTCAGAAAACGGTCGTGAGCAACCCACATGCTCCGACTGTTCGAATGCAGGGGGAGACAATCACTGACATCCGGTTTACGAGGTGCGCGTACCACAAAATAAATTTAATATAATAATAATAAAATATTCTTGATACCAACAGGAAAAGGTTAAAACTAGATGACAATTCCGTCTTGATATTCACCAAAAATGAACGTGTTTTTTTTACGAAAGCCTTAAAATATTCCTCCCTCAATGTTCAACCTCAACCAAGTAAGGTTCCACTCTGTCGTTTCAAACTAATATTCCTTTAAGGCACAGCAAAAAACCCTCGTCCAATATGTCCGTCTGACTCTATAACATCCTCTAACATCCATGAACACGTTCTTGAAGACGTTTTCTGCGTGGCTGGAATTAGCAAGTGCTTGTCAACATCAGCCACAAACCAAAAAAAAATCATCCACACAGGCACCAACCCCAGACACCAGTACTTTTGAACTAACTTAGCACTAGCTCTTAATCTCTAGACAAATCTTCGAGACAAAATCTCTGCATAGAATACCATAATTAAGCTGCGATTTGTCCCATAAAGACCCCCGGCCCACGTTACCCTCACATGAAAGATACAGCTACCAATTTCACGTGGGCTCGCAGAACAATAAAGTCCACTACATCAAACGCCAGCGAGAAGCCTGACCCGAGCCATTATCATAGGTTAATGGGAAACTCCGAGGTGGGATCTACAGGAATTGACGTTCTAACTTATCAACCCTTCCATTTAAGCTGGAAGAAAGCCACAAAGGTAGATGTCTAACTCGGGCAAAATGTCGCTTATAGAAAGTGTAATATTGTCTGGTCGACATCTTATAAAGTAGCACTAAAACATTTTGTTCTTTTCTCTTTTTCTGTGTCCACACTTCAAAGGACGACACCTGTGTCTGATAAAATCCTTATAAAATTCCATATGCTAGCAAACATTTAGACCGCAAAAGGTGAGTAGGCTCCCAAGAAAGTGAGAAAAACCCCACGGGGATGCTATTGTTCAATGTGTCAAGAATGGCAATTAAACATTTTAATACACATACATTCTTAGAAGCAGAGATAGAACGAGGCAGGATGACATAAAGGAGAGAGAGAGAGAGAGAGAGAGAGAGAGAGAATGATGATGATGATGATGATGCTGTTGATGATGCTGATGATGATGCTGCTGCCGCTGCTGCTGCTGCTGCTGATGATGATGATGAATGGAGGTGATGGAAATGGAATGGGATGAGCGGTGTGTTAGTGTTATAGGTAGGAGTTGCATATAGGACCTATGAGTTACATATATACAGGACCTACGTCAGTTACGCCTCACATCGACCGCGACGACACAGCGACCGTAGTTTTTTATTGGCTGACGATGAGATCATACTGTTTCCCCTCGCTCATCGATGTCATTATATTTGCTACTGTATAATCGTATCAATCACATCCTTACTTTGAATGGAGTTGTTACGGGATGTCGGGGCAAAATATTTGTAATACCTTTATTGCTTTGCACTGATGTAACCTGTACATGTTTTACTTTACTTTAAGCAAGTGGGTTCACGAAGTAGCTGTATAATTTACATATGAATGCTAACCTCCTTCCGGCGTATCCTTTGTTTTATTTCCGTGTACAGAAATAGCTTACTAAACGTGTAGCATGACATGAATGTATTTATTCATAAGCAACTAATGATATATGATCCAAATCACAAATTAATAGACAGCTATTTATCATTTCACTAATGTAGCGCTATGAGCATGATTTAAATACTGTGGATTTTGCGCAATATAAATCTTCACATTATTATTATTATTATTATTTATTTATTTCAAAACTATTTATATTATTATCTAGATATTCTGTATATAGTCTGCCGATTTGTATTAACCCATTATCAATTAAATCATTAACACCAGGAGACAACAGGTGCTATGGCCTATGTCAGTAATGTGTGATTGATATACTCTTGCATTTGCGTGTTTCTATAACGTTTTGCTATATCTAGATGAAATATCTGCTTGTATGACTAGGTCATGTGATCTGATAATTAGGTCAGTGGGTCAGAGCTTCCTGTATATTTTACTACTGCTTCAAATAGAAGGCAGTTGCATCTATAACGTAATTGTATCTTTGAAAATTATGAGACTGAGACTTTCTTAGAATGGTTAGTTAGAGAAGTAATGATGGTATCCACACGTGTGTATATAATAAAATATGTGCATACATACAACACAAGTAACGAAAGATCACGTAAAAATTAGCCAATAAAACACTTCAAAACAACAGACATTGAATACGGTCAATGGCGCCATGATGATCTACTGCCTAAACTTACATCCAATTATTAAATATGACTGATCGCATTTCATCCACCTGTATGAATGTGATATGCTAGAACTGATCTACGGTATTAGTGGGTGCCAATGCCATTCACCACTGAACCACGGCGCCTGGTCGTGAACAGTGGCTACTATTTCAGCTGTAGACGCAGCTAGTAGCATTTCTTGTTGAAATTAAATTTTGTGTTCGTCTTGATGCTTTTATCAACGTTTTATCGTCTCTATTGAAATACCTTCGGAAACACTATCACGTAACACTCCTGTAAGCGCTGACATACAGATCACAGCGTATATATAACAATAACAATGAATATTTGAATTTAAGAAAAAGAACTGCTGCTCATTTACATAACAAAATGTGGAAAAAAACTAACACAAATGGTAACATCGTACGAGATGTCTTTCTCTTAAGCTTACTCTGATTTATTACGTAGGTAAACACGACACCCGATTCCTTCGTTCGCTGGTATAAGAACTAAGGGGTTGTGCAGGGATGTGTTCTACCTCCAGTTCTCTTAAGCAGAATGTGCCAAGTCACCGTCGACCGGTTCTGGCTACCTGTGGCGCCTCTGAAACACGACACCAGATCCGCTACCCGGACCTGTCTCTCGGATAAAGTGTGACAGAACGGGTCACTGGAACTGTATGGTATCTGTCAGGAGCTAAGTGATGAGTTGGGAAAATGTAAGGGCTTATGTGTTAACCGCTAAAAGTTTTCTCTAAGATCCTTCCTAAACTATGATACCAAACTTTGTTTGTTCGGTATACTGATGAACAGATTCAGCTGCAATCTATCATCATTGAGAATGTCTGGAATGTATGTCGTAAATACATCTAGAATTCGGTACCTAGTTGTTAGTGAAAAGTAATACCCTTTTAAAACGAACACCTTAAGAAGGAACAATTGGTTATTCCACCATTATGCATTTGAACATTTTGTTGTAAATTAATCTGAAAAAAGTATTCATCGACAGTAAATCTTATTCAATTTAAACATCGTCCTACTAACCCCGCTACAACCCTGACAATGTCAAAATGATGCGTCATACATTTATAATGTGAGTAGTAAACAAGCCTATGAAGGCGGAGTAATACACAATGCTATCAGCAATAACCGGATATTTCACAAACGGCGCCATTGTCAGAACTACTTTGTAATAGCCAATAAGGATAGCTCCCCATCGCTTTATTGCCGTGTTTTTGTTTTCTATTTCTATGCCAAACCCACCAAAATATTTTCCTAAACAGAAAACAGGTTGTGGACAAAACGTGTACGGAGTTGCCCTTATGAAGTCTGTAGCAACGTATAATCAACTGGCTATTTTACCTCAACGTCGAGGTCCAAAGTCGTTATCTACTGATAAAAAAATGAAACTCCGTAAACATGTGGTTCTTTAAATTTCAAGCAATTGTTTGGTGTTCTCTTTTCAAACAACATTGTGAGTAATATAATTCATAGTTAAAGATACGTCGGAACTAGAACGATAAAAAGATCTGGTCCGAATAATGAGATAATATTTCTTTGGATATAATAAATGTATTTGAGACCATTCCCTGCTCTATGTGTGATTGAAATAAGGTCTTTGTAATATGAAGAAGATAATAGTGTGAACTAAGTTACCTTCCCAATATGGTTGATTTTTTAAACAGAAAGAATTAAGAAAAGATAATCATAAGTCATACATCCTCATCCTCATCGTCATCATTGTCGTCATCATTATCATCATCATAATAATATTTACATATAATAAATGAAATACTGTATAGAGAGAGAGAGATATAAGAATAATGAAGATATTTGAGATATTATTTTATTATTATGATTATATTACTATTGTTATTATTATTACAATTATTGTATTACCATTATTATTATTATTATTATTATTATATTATTATTATTATTATTATTATTACAATTATTGTATTAACATTATTATTATTATTATTATTATTAAATAAAACAGAAAATCCTCCTCAATTGGTATACACCAATAATTGATATAGGGAGGAGCGTACTGAACCTCTCTCTCTCTATACAGTACTTCTAAGGAGCCATACGTTCTGTAACTCGTCTGTTCTGTTCTGTTCTGTCCATGTTTACAACTGGAACCACAGAGCCTATCGAGCATGTACGCCTGGCTGATTGTCAAGACCGAGGTGTGAACTCAAATCTATTCTCGACACGGGGAAACTCGGTCGTGTTTCACATTTTTCACGCTTTAGTAAGTAAAACAAAAACGAGCCGTCAACGCAGCTATATTAAGCATGTACAATAGACACAACACGGCTAGGAGACGAATTTATTAGAGCATGTACTGAGGAGGATAGTGCACTTCCGTCCATGCCGTTACCACTGTATACTGTATACCCGTTGGCAGTGCTTGCTGACATGCTTATCAACTGTCATGTATTAGATTAGCATCCGGAAATATACTCCAGTTTGTGAAAAATAATAGAATATACTTTATTAGGAAATCCGGAGAGAGAACAAATTAAATCAAAATGCACGATAGTCGTATTAACAGTTGTATAGTTTTTCGGTTGATTTATTGGATAAATAAATAAAACACCTGTGACTTTCTAGAAACGACAGCACTGTTTTATCACAGTTTAACAGCTGGTGGAGACGATATTGTTAGCTTGAAATCAAACCAGAACGTTGACAGAGCAGCACAAATAACTATAGTTACATTTTTGTTTCTATACCAAAAACCCCACAAAACTACCCAGGTTTTTTTCCATACAAGGCTTAAAGATGTGTTATTGTCGAAAGAAAAAGACTGATACAAAAGCCAGTCCGACTTGTAGCTGATATCACATAGCTGTATATCATTCTAACAATCCAAGAATGTCCAAATGTCCACAGGCTTCAGGTACTCTTCAAGAACTTGGAGACGCATTGCAAGAATAACGGAACCAAATTCCTCGATCAAGCCGGATTCCAAAATTTGCTAGAATACCTTCCGGCCCGTAACTTATTTTGTTGAGTATGCTAAGTGGTGCCTACATTCTAGTATAGACATAATTATATGACACCTGCAAAGGGATGGCAACAATAGGAATTCCTTTGTCCTTCTATTGTTCTGTTCGCAGCAATGTGTAAACTCGATGTTACGTTGCGCACATGTCCGACTCGAAATCGTGATCAGTGTGCCTTTAAAGAAGCCGAAGCAAGGCATATCAGCTGCTTTGAAAGGGGTTTTTAACAGCCCACAGAACAAAACAATGTCCAAAGTAGTCCTAGGGAAGCCTCCGGCGATCTGTGTCGTTGTTCTTTACAAGTCTGTCAAATGCTTTCCAGAATGAGTATTGAATGATGTGAGCTGAAGAGGACACCTGCTAGCACTCACGGGCTTATGGGAGTGATCTACCCTTGCCCCCCACCCCCATTTGCACCCTCCAACCCTCCAGGAGCTTCAAACACATCTCCACCGAAGTATTATTTATTAATTATATGTTAGGTCCGTGTCTTCTCTATGGTTGACATATGTCACGAGTCGAAGCCTATAGAATACGTAGGAACAAGATTATAATGCAATGGAGTTGCGGCATAAGTTTGTCGTCATATTATATTAGTACAGTGTATATGCCTGTTTAAAAACACGAACGATATGCATTTTTCCTTGTTGCACATATATACATATATCATTTACTAGTTAAGGAAGAACATTAAGGTTCAAAATCAAGAAATAAATTAATAATTAAATGTAGATTGTAGGTCATTAGTAATAGTCATCATTTGTAATTTCGCCAAAAGGAGATTGATATAAATGATAGTTTGAACTTGCCATCGGCTGTAATGTCATAAATATATTGATTAAATATGATCAAATTCCTGACCCGAGGCCCGGGTCAAAGGTTGCATTTGGCCAATGTCAAGGTCACTGTGTATATAGGTCTATTTACCACAGGTGTGTCACACTATTAAATACCGCGACATGTGGTGTTCTCGGATGTGCTACCAGATTACATGTACTTTGATAATAAACAGGAAAAATCTAACGTTGGGCACCTGGACACAGGTACATTATGGTATATTTAACATCTGTTCATGACGGTTGTTGAAATGTGACTCCCAAATAAGTTTTTTTAAAGCACATTTGAGAAATCTTTTTTAAGAACTGGGTTAACTACCGCTTACTCTAAAGACTATTTAGGAATTTGTAAATTACATTTTTTACTGTTATTTGCTTACTGCACACGCGCGCGCACACACACACACACACACACGCGCGCGCGCGCGCGCACACACACACACACACACACACACACACACGACACAAAGAACAATTGCATCATAAAGTTACTGGAATGTTACTAGGATTCGAAAGAACCTCACACGTACAAATAATAACATAGTTTACCCATATTACGGTGTTGGAATTGTACAGATATATTTGTGGGGGTATCAACATCTAAAACCTACAATGGGAGGAACAATGTGTTGTCGGCGTTGGGAATAATCTGTCAGCTGTTTCCAAAACCTACCATCAATGTTGACGTGGCAAAGAATATCTAATTTCCGTTTATGTGAAATTCAACACGTAGTGAATATACGCTGGAGATATTTCCCTTCACAACAAACATGTAGACTTAAAGCGGTAATATCATATTTGGACGTGGTCAAAGGTCATGTAATCAAGTTATTGCATTTTCTGATACAACTATATTTTCCAGACAACTATGATTGTTAAAAATATGTTTTTATCAGTAGAGAAATGTCTGTATTTCCTAATTAACTACACTTACCCTGGCGATCGTCACACGTGTAATCGTGACGTCAGAGTTTTTATGTACAGTTCGCACAGCCTTGTAACTAATAGAGTAACTTGTCTGCCTTGTCTTGAAAACACGTTATTTAGGAGAGACCCCTTTGGCGATTATGTGTTTTTGTGTGCATTGGCGATACCGCGTTGTATATTGATTTCTTCATATTCTCCAACAGTTAGTAATATTATGTAGAAAAATATAAAACTTATTTAAACAAATAAAAAATACTGCCCAGAGATGATATTGCTACTTAAATGAAAACCAGAGAAAGTATATTCCAACTCTAATACATGTATTTATAAATGAGTTTATATACGATAAGAGGTAATATGGTAGATATGAAACCAGCAATATGATTAAAAAATCTAATATTTTCTAAAGGAGGTATAGTGGCAGTTAATTCACCATGTTTGTTTTACCCCTGGGACAACATGAATGATTTTTCAAACAGACCAATCAACGTCATTAGACCCTATCTTAATTACCATATTAAATAAAGTAACGCCGGTGGTTCCTACATCATTTATCATGTTTATATGTCGTTGTAATTATCTTTTCTTTTGTATGTAATTTAAAATGTTCATATATATACTGTTATACCTTCTAATAATCCTGTACACTTGTATTCTTATATTATTGTAGCTAAATAGTGTCTTGTAAGGCATTGCTTGGCTGTCTGGCAGAACATTGTATACTGTTTTGTAAATCTGTCTACAGTTTAATGCACATGTTATGTCTGTCTGTCCTAGTCAGAACAGAAGAGAACAGAAGATAGCAGAAGGGAACAGAAGAGAACAGAATATAGCAGAATCCAGAACAGAATACAGAATACATACTAGAACAGAACATGTCAAAGACCAAAGGAAGGAGGGAAGAGAAACACAGAGCACAGAACTGAACAGAAGAACAGAACCATACAGACCAGACCAAAGAACAGCAGAGAACATAATGTTATTCCGTCTGACACAGCACTGGTTGATCCCGTCCGAATGCTAGACTGATGTCATGCAGCATTTTGAATATTATTACCTACATATATTTCATGTAAACGCCAGCTGTTCCAACACTTTCATCTAATTAAATGTTTATATATGTGCAATGGGTGATGCTGATGATGGTTGTGGCTGGAGATAGGGAGAGATAGGGAGAGCTAGGAGAGCTAGGGAGAGCTAGGGATATATATGGAGAGATAAGGGAGAGATAGGGAGAGATAGGGAGATATAGGGAGAGATATGGAGAGATAAGGGAGAGATAGGGAGAGATAGGGAGAGATAAGGGAGAGATAGGGAGAGAAATGTATTCAACAAGGAATACATTTTAAAATATTCCAACACCAATATTGAACCAAATAAGGTACCCATTATCAAAATGCATTCATCATGTAATTTAGTGTACACTATTATGTTATATTACTATATACCGCTCAATTTCTCTTAAACTCTATACACTAATACTAGTATTACGTTCCGAATTTCTCGCAAACACTCAGAAATCAGCTGCGTTTAAAACTCAATTCTTCTTCGGAGATGCATTTTTCAGTTACCACACTGGTATCGATGTTTTCTCATCCAACGCTCATCGCGTGCAAAAATAATCTAGAGTTTTCGTACATTCTCCTACACTTAAAAAGTCATTTTAGTGACGTAAGTTTGCTTTGAGAAATACCGGTACCCAGAGGATCTTTCGGGATCTTTTGAAATCTTTGCGCTAAAGAAATATTATTCAGTATATCTAAGTGTTCGTATACTGTACACGATGCATTCTGAAGATTATCTCTCAGTCACCACTGCGCCGCCCCCCCCCCCCCCCCATCATCTCCCCACCCCGTACCCTATATGTGAAGCGACAGAATGGAAAGCATTTTCGACAGTTGATAAAATCCTCGACGAGTACAAATGTGTTTGGAAACTGAGTGAGTGAGGTCATTGTGCAAGCTAATTGCGAGAAGACATATTTCAATATGACTCCGCAATCCTTAGGTAAGGTCGAACTCTTCCTCGAGTAGTCGGTTCTACTTCGCTGAACGTCCATTGTCATCAAAAGGGGGTATTCTAACGTCATTCTTGTCGATGTAAAATACAAGTCTTTCAACTCTAAAATGGCGTATATTTAACGAACTAAGCATTATCGTACATTTCCACAAGATACCTGCTGGCGATATCTTACTTTCCACAGATAAAACTTTTTTCTTTTCTTCTTGCTTTCCAAAAACACGTTCTTTGTGTCAAATATGATGATGCACATATATGTACGTCATCAAGCATTTGTGACATAATGCAAGCAAAGGTAAACATAAACTAAAGTTTCTTTTCAAAATGTTTTGAAAATGTATTTTTTAATGATACAAAGAAGATCAACAATGATAAGCTACAGGGATCTGTAGAGTTACTAATACAATTAATAAAGTGAACAAGCAACTTAAAAGAAATAATATCTATGTCAATACTTTTAGCGAGACCGTGCCACGCCCCACACCTCCTAGCCACGTTATGAACAAATTCAATTACCAGTAAAGTGTTATGGTCCTATTTAAAGTTATACGCGGATCAATTACTGACATAAACGCCAGTTTACGGTCACGGGAACTATTGTTGCCAGTTATACTACACAGCATATCTATATACAGTTGGAAAAAAGTTAAGCGCCCCTAGATATAATTAGTACTGAAATAACCCCATTCGTAAAAACTGTAAATTACGTGAC
>JAUTBZ010105536.1:0-16626 GCA_032361785.1 Lepetodrilus galriftensis
ATGGTGAAATTATGAGCCCCCTCTAAAATGCACTTTGAGCCCCCCCCTAACCTGAAAGTCTGGATCCGCCCCTGCTATCACATATATATGTATGGTTGTTTTGGACTATAGTTCTTAGCTACAACTGCAAAATACATTCACATACATAAAATCAGGTTTGTACTTACAAAAACTTTTTCACAGCTGTATGATAAACGCATATCTACTACAACCTCCCGATAGACAATCTGAATTCGGTCGTATTCTTATTTGTTATAAGCCAATGAAACAACATCGATTGAAAAGCCTCTGCAACAATACCTATACAATCTAGTATTTCTGGACTTTCCCCCATGTATTAATATTTAATGTAGGGGTATTATATTTTCCTATTCTTATTTGAACTAATAATTACCGCAATTACCTGCATTAACCCAATATTGCAATAACCATTACCAAATATCAAGTTATTAACGTAAATGAAAAGAGGCCTGCTAAACACATCTAGGCCGTTTCATTGTTCCCCATCCCACATGTAGAGTTGTACAGGCGATATACTGTAAGGCACTGCATATGGTGCTTGGTTAAAATATATGACCGTACAGCTATGGCGCGCACATTTTAACAGTCGATACTGTCTACTGACTTTCCTTCCGAAATGGTACAGTTTTAGCACCGTGATATCAATATAGACGCAGTATTATGACGTCCTTCTTGTGCTACACAACCACACTGTCAGAACTCATTACAGGTTGACAGTGTTGTTACTGTGAAGTATTGTAGACACGCGCAATAGTTCAAAATAAAATGATGTTCTCTGGTATGAGTTGCTACATCAATAGACCATGTTTTCCCGAAGATAAAGATAGCATACAATAAAATAACATTAGTGTTAATGAAAATGTTCAATTTTGATTCCAATTACAAATCTGTCCGTCCTGTTTCAGGAAATGGGACTGTAGAATGATTCTCTTAGGATTCGACGCTGGTTCCCTAAATTATATTGCACTATGCGAAGGCCATGGCGCGAACATATTTAACATAGCAGCGTTCAAATCAATTCGGAACAGGCTAAGATTTGAATATATTTGTATTATATATTTTTTTCGTATTCTGCCATTTGAATGATAGCTGTTAAATATGTCCTTTTCATACCAAGCTACCATTTGATGATACTTCACATTCTATTGACTGAAACAAGCACGTGCAACACATTCTAATGCTTGAGAACCCCCTCGATGCATTATATGTATGGAATGGTATTGATTGCTGGACCACCTAAATGCATTGTCGGTACAGAATGGTAACTGGCATGACTCAAAGATTGAGTTCCAATGATATCTGGACGTTGTACAGTGGTGTCTGAAACAGGCAGACATCGGCAGCAAACCGCGGACAGATATGTGGTAAGCTAAATTGAAAGTACTGTAAAAGTACACCATCAGCAATTTCTACAACAGCCTACTTGAGCAGATACTATAGCATTTGTATTAATGGTAACGCCCGGGAGATCGGCGATATTGTTGACTCCTCAACATAGGAAATCTGCTGAAAAGGAATAGTTTGAGCGCAATACAAAAACGTCTCGTCGTAATCACTCTTTTGGGCGCTCGGCGAGTGTCAGTCTTAAATAATGCGTATCTAAATAATCGACAAAGTCGCACATTTTTCCAGACTAATTTGCCCAATTCACGATTTGAAGTATCGGAGCAATCAGCTACACCTGTTTAGAGAAAGTAAATCCGTTTTATCAAAACCTGGCAAATAGAATCTTCAAGTAGCTCAACTGTGCTCGTTTCTGACTAAAGTTCACTATTGATCCCCTCCAGTAGACACACACCGGTGACTTAGAAATAGATAGCATAACTCGCCATAGAAACCCAGCGTAAACGTATTACAGCACTCGATGAACTATGTCTTTTTTTCACTTTCAGCATAGAACCGGTATGTCAATTCCCTACCTGCAAAAACGACATGTGTTGATATTTATTCCGCTATTTAAATCGGCATCCTTGTCGGATTTCGTTTCTGTGAAACACGTTATGTCTGGTGAGCAATGGCGGTGCTTAGTGTCGAAGCTTCCGTTTACTAAAGCGTCGCCCCCTGTCCTGACACCGTATACATGCATTACGATGCACAACACACCTTTTTATCAAATTTTATTCATGAACACGAACATCATGATCAATATCAAGTTCCACGACTCCCAGACTACTCCATTTAATGCACCGGGTTATTAGCACACATCTTTCAGACGTCTGAACGGCAACCCCGAAGGTCAAGGTGACTCGGATGCCACCAGTAAAGCACATTACATACCCTTGCTGTTGATATATTGTGTTATTCCAGGCTTTGATGTGTGCATCCGCAGCCGGTGGTACTTCTTGCGTTATGACGTTGCTCAACAGGTATTTGTCCAAAGGTCACGTGTCCCATATGGAAAAATGCGCATCCGTCATGGACTTTCAAGGTCGTGATGGATATTCGGGGCCAGAGATTACGAAACGTTTTAAGTAGGATTTCATGCTCAGGCTCAAATTTTATATGGGGATTTATGAACAAAACTTTGAGAAGCATGAAATCGTACTCAAGAAAGATTTGTAATTTCGGGGACAGATAAACCTTTGAAGTCATCGTATAGTCATCGTATGAACAATGGACATTCTTTAAGAATACCGTATGCCTATTTTGTTCATAAGTTTTGTAACTGACATAAATATGTAATTATCTTAAAATGTACGATATGATATATATAACATTGCTTGAATTATGTTAGACATTCGTCTGGGAACCTTTTGATCTAAAGGACAAAAAGTAGTATCAATGAAGAACACCGATGGTTCGCGGAACAGAATATGCCATTCAGCTAAATCAAATGGTCAATGTAAAGCGTTACATTTGCATTAATAGTAAATACACAGTAACACATACTTTCTACAAGCTAACAACAAGTACTGCATACCATCTTCCTGATGTTAAATGTATGAAAACACCTCTAAATCAACATCTAAATCTACCAATAAACATCTACACGCGTAGTCAAGTTCTAGCGCTTGGCATGAACCAGGAACACGCTGGTCAAAGGAAGATACACGATCATCCAAATATTTATTCGTCCAATCCGAACCAGTGCTGTGCAGGTAATGGTCTACACATGCAGTGATGCTTGTTCCGGGCACAGCGACGGAGCACTGGCTGGTGCTAGTTAGTCCGATGTGTCTAGTATCAGGAGCCATTGGTATTGCTGTCAGCGCAGCAGGTGCTCCTGTAGTATAAGTAGAAGTGTATGGAGGTAGGAATACATCAGGAAGAAAAAGTGTATGGCGGCAGGACACAGTACAAGAGGGATACTATACAGCATTTACGGTTATTTCAAATTAGTTATGATCCTGATTTGAGACTTGAGTTCAATTTCAACATTATTTTATTGACACAGATTCAATAGGATCCGATAAAAGCGGTTTGTAAATATTGCTTCACATTGCCCATACTCGCTGATAATTAATAATTATAATAATAATGGTACTACTACCACAACAACTACTACTGCTGCAGCTGCTGTTCCTACTACCACTACTATTACTACTACTATTACTATTACTACTACTACTACTACTACAAAAAGTAATAATAATATTTATACAATAATAATAATGGAATAAATCTAGTGCATACAATTGTGAGGATATTCCTCACATATTCGAAATATTATTTACAATTGTGAAGATATTCTTCTTCAAAATATTATTAGTTATGAATGTATCAATTCTGGATAGGGAAACATACGATTGAACGAATGGCGGTGGCAGTAGTCAGACATCCTCTGACAGTCCTAAACGTCCACTGATACTTTACAACAGTTTCAGACAGAGGATGAGAGTCCATCCAAGATCCTTGTAGTAAGCATACCAGTTCCCGTGAGTGAGATGCCGGCCTTGTCTTAGTAACCATTAACTGTCTCGTTATCTGCCCATAGCCATCCACACTATTTAGATGTAGCAACAGGACCTTGTGTTTTAGGAACAAGAGATAAGTGTCAGCATGCCCGTTAGCCTTGCGAGGAGGTGGCCAAGGCCTGATAGAACAGCTCGCCACCATAGCTACTCCAATACAGTACAGCGCCATCAGGCTCGAGGTGATGATTTAGTAATCACCGTATTTAAATTTATTTTAATATGATAATAATGTCGATGACTAGCTGTGTAGTATAATACTAAAGTAGTCATCTCTTGTATATTCATATTAGTAGATTTGTTTTGTGATTAGTGATAATGATGATGACTATGATTATGATTATGATGATGATGATGATGATGATGATTATTGATTATTATTATTATTTTACTTCTATAGAGATTTAGACACATATTTGCATATTTTATACGTAATTATGATGATGATTACGATTATTATTATTATTATTATTATTATTATCATTATTATTATTATTATTATTATTATTATTATTATTATAATATATTTTTTCGTCTTTTTCCTTCTATACATATCTAGATAAACATATTCATACCTTATGTCAGTGGACACGTTATACTGATACAAAAACCAACTGATTTACATGTAGTTGTCAGACTATGTTCGGATAATTGCCCATAATGATCAACTCGTGTATAATTCAGAAACTCAATGTGCGATGTAAAAATGTTTTATAACGCATCTCCTGGGGTCTATAATTTGCTGCATGTAAATGCCAATAACATGATAATGTTGAAAAACGGCTATAACATTTTAAGGATTGAAAATGTCATATGACGACACACTGACATCTGCGTACTTTAATGAGGGTTTATCATCCACATGGGTAAAGATTTTTCTTGTGAACGGACAAAAGAAAGAAAGAACTTTCAAATTAGCCATGAGAAGTCTACGAGTCTGTGAAAATGTGAAATTATTAAGCAAAATACACTCTAGAATTGCACAATATTTCGTGTAGTGGTCATTCCAATTAGCACTTTCTTTCCATTATAATTAAATATATTGTCACTGGCTCCTTTCCCTCAGAAATAGTATCAATGCGGGTTTAACCCTCTTCCTGCTAGATTAGGCACAGACACTTCTCTTTAGGGGATATCTGGTTGCCTTCATCATGGAGAGGTTTAAAATGTTGCAGTTCGAATTAATTACTGGTGGTTCACCGGCGAGAGCGACCCTATATTTGAAAATCTAGTTATACAAATAATGCATCAACTGATGTCATGATTTAGATAACATTTAGCAAGATAACTCGAAGTATGAACATAGGAAAACATTTCGATGTATGTGGGCTGTTTGGGATATGAACGTTAAACAAGTGATTATATAATAGCATTCTTAATCATGTAAAATACGAACACTGTGCATTGCCATAATATTACGAACAAGACTAGTGTATCAGCAAAAGCTGACTCCGAAGACACGTATTACCCAATGACCAGTCAAGATCATCACAAACCAGCAACGTTATAATATAGCACCATTGTCGTCTCAACAGCAACCAACGTCCGCACCAAGGTCTTCTCATAACACTCATGTATATCCTGACACATGCGGAACACGTTCCACAAGAGATGCCTAGCGACAGATCTACTCCCTCTGGCATTAGAGACTGACAACAAATCCTACCAGAAATAAATGCTCAGTAATGAACACCATCTTAATTTTACCGAAGGACAGCTGCACGCAACTGTGCACGTACTGCGACATCGGTGTCGTAAATCCCGAGTGAATGCTATGGGTTGTGCAAGGAGATGTGCTGGATCCCTATCTTTTCTACTGGTGAGATTCACAAATACTCAACACGCGATGAACAGATAAGATCTGTATTCCGGTGAGGATTATGTATTTACCAACGCTAAAACCCAACACATGTCTGAATTGGAAAATATATTGTCCTGCTATTGCGTTACTCTGTTGTTTCACTGGGGTGTGATTCTGATCTATTCCATGGGATCACTAATTCTCTCTTGTTTTTTAAACAAAAGAAAAAATAGAAGAACGATTACCATCAAATAGTGTTAGTGTGATCTCAAATGATTTACAGCATGTTTAAAAGAGACAACACGCATGTCAATGTGTTTCACTTAATTAAGATGAATTACTTAATTAAGATGCCTTCACTGACATGACCTTTTGGTTACTAACATGGGGCCCGTTCCACAGAAAAGTTGTAGCTACAATCGATTGTACGGAACACGAACATTTTTATTTACAATCAATTGTAGCTACCAACCATTTTGTGCAACGGGATCCTGGATTTTATTTCGATTTTGAAAGGTTTAGCACACATATAATAGTGCACAGGCATTATATATTTGACACATGTACCATATAATTTATGTTGCAGAAATCTTCTTGACATATAGTCAACCTAAATGCACTAAGCTTATGCACTTTGATTTGTATGCACTATATAAACCGCTGATATGTGTTATGTATTAACAGTGATAAGGCACGAATACAGTGGACATAAATGACTGTGAAGTCCATGACCTTACACTGCTCAGAAAAAAATCCCACATGATTCAAGGCGATTTGACAACCAAAACATTTTATGTTGACTTTATATTTGTCTCCTGGCATTTCATGAGCTGCTCAAGACGCAATAATAGAAATCTATTTGTTTGTTGTAATGTTTTCTGATTCCCAGGCGTACTTGATCACGTCTCGTAACGTTTTACAATACGTGACATAAAAAGGCCACAAACATTTACTGTTCTTTCCTTTTTATGGAATCCGAGTAATGAGTTTCATTTTTTGTTGCAAACAGTAACATTTTGAAATAGGAGTGTTCAATTCCCGCGATACACTACGATATACCGTACAACCGGAAGCACTAGCACATCAATTACGTGTCGTGAGTTAACCTAAATGTAATCTTAGGGACAATTGTGTCGAGATGTTTTATATACTTTTTGCATAAATCTTCATTCGTTTTACTCATCAATATGGATTTATATTTCATGAAATCAGATTATTACGGTTCAACTTCAAGCATATGACTAAGAGCACGTTACATTCAATAATAATTTGAATCTTGAATTGAGATTATACAGTGCGGTGATATGCATGCATTTTAGTGCATAGTATTACAATGAACGCTTATTTTCGTTGACCTAAAGCAGATTATATTAGTATATATTCATAGTTCCCATGTTTTCCAATTTATTCCAATTCCATTTCATCATTCCCCGTGTTCAATCATATAGTTCACTATTAATCAAACCTTTTTTTATTGCATGTTTTCCATGCTGCCTTTCATTTTAACTAATTCATATTTCATAATTAATTCATTCATTCCTTGTCGCGTATTGGTGAAATATTCCGGCTCTGTCGTAAAACAATAACTCACTCACTCACTCGCTACTCATGCACTGCTACTAATCAAATCTCAACAATTTATCCTTTGTCTAAGAAATATATTTGTTTAAAAGTGATGGTTTTAGCACCATCATATTTAAACCTTAATGCAGTCATACATCTTTAATACACGCACAATAGCATAATCATTGCAACGTGCTTAGAGTGACATTTAAGTTGTAAGTGTCCCGTACAAGACACCTACATCATATTTTCTCACTGACGGATACTAACATAACCCCTGGAGCAGCTTCAAAAGTGACCGCAATATGGCTTCTTATTTAAAATTCATGGAAAATGTCCACTTTTTTGGCGTCTGTGATCAAAGTCCCGAGGTGTAAGACGAAATGCCATAGGTACGTTCCACTTCTCTGACGAGTAGAATATTTGCTAGCCACGTTTAGACATATAGAACTTTCTAGCAATAATGAACGTTCTTTTGGGGGGACTAAACGTAAAACCTGCTCTAATAATGTTATTAAATATCAATTTAATTCAAATTTACTCCCGCCATAATTGCCTATTGAGACGAGAATCCAATACCAACCAGAGCTTCGCCCCAAGCCTCTCCCAGTTAACACTCATTAATGCATAGACATTTTACTGGAAACGTCGTGTTTTTTCCTTTGCTGTATCATTTCCACACCGTGAATTCAAATCTCTAGAGGAACTAAGAGCCTCTTTAAAAAGTCGTACATTCGCCTGCACTAAGCCCCGGGTTCGTCACACTGGCTGACATGTATGGCCAGAGTAAACCACAAAACATGTAAAGTTAATGTCCTGGAAATCCTAAGGCCACGATGACCATACTTCTCAAATTTCAATTCATGCAAAATTCGGAGACGATTTTATTATAGCCGACGTCGAGGTCTCATTACCATGATGAAAATTAGATTAAAAAACCTTTCGGTTTGACGTATGTGCAAGGAATTCTTTAATTTCCCCTCCTGATCGTGATGGTTGGCATGGACTAAAATGGAAGACAGATCAGATTATGGTAGAAGACTGGCGCAACATGCAGACCTGCTGCTTCCGCAAGATGGCAGAACCAGGAACCAACGAACTAAGATCTCCGCTGTTTGTCTATTTAAGAACTACGCTGCTTTATTTGGCATCAATTACTGCAGTTGGATTCTATTTTCATCTCATCAGCACCACGCAGTGATACAATGAATACAGGAACAAGGATCTCCTGTACAAATCGACATAACTCTAAAGTATTCGTAACTCCAACCTTAACCATCGACTACGCCGTTGTCATTACGGACGTTACCTCAGAGCTACGCAGTTTCGCACAGGAAGACCCGGTGTTGCAATGTACTGTATGGACATGCCTCGGAAATATAGCAGCTGTGAAAAGGTTTTGATGGGTCAATACAACAACGCTAATGATTGCTTTATAGCGTGGTCCTGTAATATATTGATCGGGGTCTGGTTCTTCTTGTCCAGTCGATGGGCTGTCAGTGTTCATGATCATTCAGCATTTTATTTGAAAAATTAATGTCTTAATGTTTATTCACACAAACGTAACATGCTTTGTTCTGGGTAAAACAAGTACATGGATAACGTGGGTTAACTGGTTCGCGTATGTGGTACTGTCGATGTTGTGCGATGTTATGACATTGTGAAGTTCATACATATAGCCTAATACACATATACATGTTTCACTGAATATTTCCCTGAGATTTGCTTTGTAAAACAATTTCTTTTGGACAGGCTATAAACATTTGAAAGGCGCGATGTAAAGTTGGTAGCCACATACATTGACCACCGTTGCCTGTTATTATAATAATACAATGCGTGCACTGTTATATTTAGCATTAGTATGCCATTTTAATATAGGCTAACTTGTCATCATTGACCTTTAATTTGGCATCACGTTGTGACGAATGCTATTCACATAAAATAGATTATGTGAATAGTTATCGTAGAGTATATGTTATTAATCAATGCACTGATTGCAAGAAATGCGAAATAGTCATCTGTGGCATTCAACATTTTGTTAATAGGTATGGTAAAGAGTCTGTAATTGTAGAGAGTGTTATCCTATAGAGTCTGTCCAAAATACATTTGGTATATTCATAGCTAGAAATATAACATGAATAATAAGTACGTTCCTGGTTTACGAAACAATTAAGTGTGTAATTCGATTAAGTTCATACTACAAACTTGACCTTCGATAATTGCATTCATTCTAACAGATCTCCAGAAAAAGTAATGGTCTATAAATTGTCTTTGAACAATATATAACCGTCTTCTAAATATATCCTTATTAGCTTTCTACATAAACGGACAATGAGTCGGTACATTATATAGACATCGATTCTTTGCCACGCAATCGAGATCTGGTTGCTTTGATTGGAGTCGAACAGTTATCTTAAAACTACTACCAGACTCCAGGAATCTTTGATCACGTCTATCAATTAGGAGCACACACGGTAGACTAGAAATGTAGACGGGCCGAGGATTACGTCCGACATATGGCTCTATACACCTAATCTTTCATGGAAGATCCTGCGCGTTTCAGGCAGCAACTTCTACCACACTCAACGTGCTGTGTGTCGCTTTCAGACTGCAACATTGGTTCCATGCCAATTGTCTGGCTCCGTGTACACCATTGCCTGGAGACCGTATACCGGTACCGTCCGTCGCAACATCTCCAAATCGGACATGCAGTTCGGATGGAAGACATAGGAACGAGCCATGATAAGCAGGATAAGCATAACTGGCTTACCATGGTGCACTTCATCAATATATTGGAACGGCAATGCTCGCCGAGTCTCTCGAGTTATTATCCATTCTGTCTATACCGCCAGCTCTGAATGTCTTAGATAGCGTGTTCAGAGTATGCCCTTGCAACGCCAATAACACAGAGAGGCTCATTCGATTTAAACCCACCGTTATGGCCATATCATTTCACGTCAAATACTGCTCCTGTCAAGAACATATTGGTTTCTTTTGATTCTCCGAAACCAAGCGCTATTATCTTCTTTACCAAATAAAAAATGAAGAAACGAGCAATACACATTGTGAGGGCTGACGTGGAACTATGGGTTGTGGCTATATTTAACGAGACAAGAAATCAAAAGGTCAGTTTACGCATTTTCTGATCGTTACACACGTCAGCGACTTGTACCACAAAACCGGGCTAAAGGTGACGTGCCGCAAAAATGTCTATTTGTGACAAGACGTTGATCTATCGCAATGGAATTCAAAATAAAACACGTGGATTATATTACAGATTCGATAACTTATATGGTAATTGTTTCCACTGAGCATCAGTTGATCCGTTAAAAGGACAAGGATGTAATACGAGCATTCTTCAGAGATGAAAAACAAATATCTAGAAAGTCTGAACTGACTGTTCTTCATGATTACATATTCCCAACAAAGGGGAATCAACTGCTTCAGAAGCATTGTGCAAATCCAGCATTGACTACAATGTTCATGTACAAATATCCCACAAGGGAAATGCTTTTCAGGGGGTGTAAATGTACTGTTACACCGGTACATCCTCATCAATGGGAGATGTATCGGGCGGTACTAGCGTACCACATCAAGCGGACATCTTGGGATCATCCTGTAAACGTATTAAGCCATGTTCCTTGGAACCTATCTATTGGACAAGATTGAATGTCATTCCACGCCACTGCTTCAGACGCTTGTAGCCGTTGTGTGCTAAAACGACGTGATTGCACCATCGTTTATTGATGGCAACACCCACGAGAACTGTGCCACAAGATATTTAGCTTTCGTCGAGTCTATAGTGCAAGTCTTCCTTGACGTAAAAGTATATTCATGGACTTTTGTATTACACAAATACCATGATTGTTATTTTAAATATTTGCTACAGTTGTTCCAATGTTATCGTAGATAATCTTTTTTCTTTTTTTTTTAAATTTGGGTTTAGAGTTTCCAATAATTATTTCACTTATATCATGATTTTTCATTGTATGGTAGGAGGAAACCAGCAACATCCGTAGCGCTGAATGTTGCAGTAAACCTACGAGCACCGGCTGATACTGACATACATGTTTACCTAGTGTGCTATTTTGATAATATTCTCCGTCTGTAAGCTGTCAGTAAACCATTGGTTATCATCCTTAGTACGTCAGTACCAGTTGTGCTTGGAGGTTTACTGACAAGCATTGATGTAAGCGAAATAATAGTTCGTACGTCTCTAAACTTCAATTCAAACAAGTATATTATATGCTATGATTTGTATTGGAGTAGTATGTCAGTAAGATATCAAATATGTTATTTTGTGTTATTGTTTCCAGGGTAAAGGATACGCACATACATATAGGATGAGCATTGCAAATGTGCCATGCTCATACTACATGTATATGTGTTTGTGTATATTTTAGCCCGGAAACAATAAAGCAATATAATTCTTGCCAAGGCTACTAGGATATGTCTAAGGAAACCCTGGCAATGAGATTACGAAACGTTTGTGAGTACGATTTCATTCTCAAACCAAGATTCTGTTCACAAATCCCCATATACAATCTGAGCTTGGGTATGAAATCGTACTCAAAATGTCTGGTAATCTCGGGGCCTGATGTATGTTTGAGAGGATGTTTTTTTATGGTTGTCCTTGTCTTTGTTAGCAATGGTGTGATGGTTATACGTGTAGGTGGTTGAAGGTGTGTTGTATAATTGTCCGTCAGACAGTAAAGGTAATTACAAGACTCGTCTAGTACGGAGACCAGGACAGAATAGCACTAACTTGTACCCGGGGGAAGCTAATGAACTGAGGACAGATGCTGTTCAGGTAGATACGAGGTCAATGATGACGAAGTTCTGGAAAGAAAGCTGGTCATAAGTGTGTACTGTCTAGATGGAATATATAGGTCATGATGTACAATAAATATAAATATAGTTCATGATGCACAATATATTAAATATAGTTCATGATGCACACTATATGAACTATACTTCATGATGCACAAGAGATGGACTATACTTCATGATGTACAATATATGAACTATAGCTCATGATGCACAAGCGATGAAATATACTTCATTATGTACACTATATGAACTATAGTTAATTATGCACATGAGAGATGACACATGATGTAAAAGCTAATTAAATAGAGTCAGTATATAAAGGAAGCACATTGCACACTCAAAGGGCGTTATTGTCAATGGCAAACAAACAAAAACACAAAGGCAGTTTATTCGTTTTCAATACGCTCTTTGAATCAATGCTTGCATCTATAGTACTCTTCGAATGTATTGGACATGTAAACAATGTAAGCAACTATACATGTAATGTACACATAGATGATTGTGCAAAATGCAGAAGAGAACATGCCCCGAGATTACGAAACGTTTTATTTATTACAAACTCATGATCAACTCAAGGTTTTGTTCATAAGTCCCCATATAACATTTGGGCTTGAGCCTGAAATTGTACTCGACAAGTTTGCTAAGCTCGGAGTCAGGTAGTTAATTCCTGCAGCTGAAACTTCGCACTCTTAGAATATTGCGGTCACTTTTTAACACATAAAATACGTTTGTATCATGTAAAGTTAAAGAAAGACTAGTTGAAGTGAGTTTGCGCTATTAAAACCGTTTACTGCGAATGCTTCCCATCTTAAATCAATTAAATATAAAACTTGTACAAGCGATTTGTTCAAAACATATATTTTTAATGACGACCAGACTCGTTAAACTGTGTTAAAATGTCGTACAACTTGATAGAAGCCAAACCTGACAATGTCGAAATATTTACAGCTAGATTTCAACATAATACTTTGAGCTATTAAACTGCAGACTGGAATTACGCCAGGAAAATAGGATAGGAGCTTGGGGGGAAGTTGAAGTGCACTTGAAGGTGTTTGAGCTATCATCACTGCTTCTCATCTGTTTGCACCTGCTCTGTTAATTGCTGGGTCGACTTCTTATCCGCGCAGGTTACCCACCACACCAGCTTTAATATTACCCCCATTGAGACTGGGAGGGAGTTCGATCACTAACTATGGTAACGAACGACATTTGAACTGCACATGTTTAGTTAGCACGTCCGACCGAACTGCATGTCGCCATCTTGGAACCAGACTAACCCAATCCCAGTGGTGGATTGAACCATCGTAGATTTATGACGTCACTTTAGTTGAACCATAGGTAGTTAGATCACGGTCTAGTCGAACTAGGGTAACGATAGTAGATGATCGAAATCACTCTGGATTTACGCCATCGAAATTACCAGGACCCCGTTTCACGACGGCCTCCTAAAGTTGTGAGCTCCTAAAGTTATGACCCAGAATATCACCTCCTAAGTTAGACGACGATTTAAGAAGGGATATGACTCATGACATGGTCGTGAAACACGTTAGGAGGTTATAACTCGGGTTAGGAGTTCCTAACTAGTTAGGACACCGTCGTGAAACGGGGGCCTGGTGTTCAATGGTAACCATTGCGTAGACAAGGACTAAGGGTGGAGTTAAAGCGTAGAGTTACGCCGTGTCGTATAGGAGGGTTACTATTGGGTGCAGGGGATGTTTCAAGGATGCCATTATGGAATCTTTCATGTCTTGTAGTTATTAGGAAAAAAGTTTGGCCTACTCTTCAGTGTTTCTAATTATAACTGTTTGAAGTAACTTTGAATGTACAGTAGTTCACGTGAATTAGGCTATAGCTAGAATTCCCAAGTGCTGGTGCTGCAATGATTTGAAGTCATCCATCTTAAATTATGGAATTTGCAAAGTGAAATATATCATAGCACCCTTTGATTCATGTATTGGCGATATATAATACCATGTAGGCCTACACGCAGTACCATGTTTCAAACCGTGATAATATGGATCCAGTGTACTGATATTAGTATCTTTATGATATGAATTGTGTACACCATGTTATCTTTATGATATTAATCGTCTTTAAGGAATAGTATAGATACATTTGAAAAACCATTATAGATTAGGCAATTTCTGATCAAAATCATAACTCTTGGATAAACAGTTATGTCGTTAAACGCGTGGCATATTTCTGTACGGGGAGGCGAGAACAAGGAGATTCTTCTCGTATGGTGTTTGCCTGTTATTCCAAATTAGATATTGATTGTAGTACTCTAGTGCTAGGAGAATGTCAGATTTTAAATTGAAACTGGTGTGGACTGCGAAGAAGTCAGTCAACGGCGAATCTAGGTTTATATATGCCAAAGGTCTAGTAGTATATTACGCGTTATCGCGGATATTATCTTTGTTTTGGACAATTTCATTTGTGGTAATCACATCGGTTATAGCTTCGCGGGATGACCAGCACTAAAGCATCGCCGCATCTCGAAGAAAATGTACAAAACGTATGTAATATTGGACACAATTACGGGTATTACATGATAGCATCATAATTCCGTTACGTTAGTCACTGCGGGCGGAAACACCCTCAAATCTGCGTTGTCTGATGCAGTTTACGATCTCCGCCTTCCTGTTGACACTTTATCGATGAACAGATCAGTGTTGGGAATGTCGCCTAGACATGGCTTGGCAGTAAAAACCGTCAAAATGGTTACAAATAATAGCCTTTTCTACTTGTCACAATTGCTTTCTTGTCACGAAAAGCATTACATGCAGGATGATATAACATAAGTATTGGACTAGGCAAAGGATAAAGTATGGTATAAGCTGGAGGGCCTTGGCTACTAAGATGTAATAGTATATGATTTGTATTTTGTTAACCGAGAACGTTAACTATTGTTGAAGATGAGTTGGTCCTGCGGGTCTGGTTCATTATGAGATAGACAAATTGGAACGGATCATGATTAGTTATTTTAAACTGATGGCTAGTACATTATATACGGGACTGACTTCAGTGTTAGTAATCTACAAAGCCCAATGAGTTGGATAGTCTAGTACTGGGTTCATGACGAGCTAGATTGGCGGATTCTGGTAACAGCGTCTAGGAAACGGTCTCCAAGGTATCCAGTATTAAGGTCACGATCGTCCACTGACTAACTAACCCATTATCTTTTAATTGAATTTAACTAATTATTGGTTGTCTGAGTGTTTCAAACCATACATCTCTCACAACACTTTACAAACGCAACATTATCTTCCAGGGCCAGACCATGTGTTGATGTGTGAGTAAGTTATTGTTTAACGTCAGGCCACTTGCTGTGTTTTTTCTCTCTCAACCAAGCATAATGATGATTCATATATGTAAGGGCACTGTTAGTATCGTTGGTGCCTAAAAACGAAATGGTAATACATTTTTCTTCGTAATGGAACTTTCGCCATGTATACTGGTTTGTTTTCTCCATTTCCGTTTTGATTTGCATCTCCAATACTTACGAATTCGAATATATATTACTACTCCTAATGCAGGGCCTCGAGCATTGTTAAAACGACGGGATAGGCGCATTATTTTTGCATTATTATTATTATTATTATTATTATTATTATACTTAAAATTCCTTAAGTAACTTTAGTTGTACTATTGCATTTCACGGTACGAAAAGTCCAGACAATTTAACCTTCGCTAATGTCTACATCCAAGCAGACATTTGAAGTTTCACCTGTCGAGTTAAGGGTTAACTATTTACTCTACACTTACTGAGACGGAACACCTGCCTAAGCAATTAGCGGACAGCCAGCAATTTTGAAATTAAATATCTTCCAGTCTTTAACTTGACGTTTATTTCTGAGTGGCATTGCTATTATTGTTGCTAAGGTGTTGGAGAATGTCGAGTGTACCTCCCAGTTGACTGCGGTCTAGTTAAAGGCCAATGTTTGCGTTCATAAATTCTAGGAAATTAAAGAATTGATTTGTAAAAGTGCTGGTAGTTGCAGTCAATAAGATAACTGTAAGGCACAGTTCAGTAATGGTTGTACTACACTAAGTTCAGTATTTATTATTAGTTATGTTATATAATATTATATATAGGACACCAACTATTTACAATATTATATATATAGTGTGTATACATTTCATTTGTACCAATACTTGTGGTTTAGTTGGGAAACGATTCCAGAGTTTCTTCATTTGCAGGTATTTTAAGTGTACCAACACTAATGTTCTGGGTATCGTTTATTGAAGCTCTCGTAGCCGCTAAGGGGCCATAGCGCTCTCTTTGGGATAGAAACGAGACCCTGGCTTTCCCTCTTTGTGTATCTTCCCCTTCTCTCTCTCTCCATCTCTCCCTATCTCTCTCTTTCTCTCAGCGCAGCGACGTTAAACTCCATATTCACTCACTCACTCTCTTTCTCTCTCTCTCACATACACATACACATACACACACACACACACACACACACACACACACACACACACACACACACACACACACAG
>JAUTBZ010105647.1:0-16623 GCA_032361785.1 Lepetodrilus galriftensis
ATTGGTGTCGCATTTACGTCTAAAATCTAGAGGTCGCATTAAATTAGTGACGCATTAATTTCGTGATTTACAGTATTGTTATTATTTACTTTTGTTATTGTAATTATTATAATTTATTGGTGATTGTATACAGGTTTACTGGTGATGTTTGGTCGGCCCGCGGACATGAAGAAAGTGGCTGGTACTGCAGAGCCAACACCAAAGTAAGTACAGTGCAGTGGGGACCTCCAGGTATTCTTGGTGTGCCATGCATCTGGTTATATGCTAAGTATTTGTATCCAAAAGCATTATTTACTACTGTTTGCAGTCATCATTACTCAGTCGCTACCATATTCATCTTCAAAAATATGTGCCAAAATATGTGTGGTTTTTTTCCTTCATATTCTGAATATTAACCTTATGTTGTCTTTAACTACAAATATTATTAAATTATTATTGGTATAGTGACAGATATTCAAGAAACATGTGCAATCCAAATAAAAAGGGAAGCAACTTAGGTAATGAAGCTAGGATAAAATATTTATCTTTATCAATCACTTTTTTTTCTCTCTCAAGTTTAAAGTTAAGAAATAATTGAATTAAATTGAATAGCTTTATGACTAGTCTATTCCAGAATAAATTGTCAATGCTGTGCACAGTGCTATACAGAGCTGTTGATTTTATTGTTCTGTTTTCACAGAGCTCTGTCAGAACTGGCAGCGTTCGCCAAGCCTTCCCAGAACACCACAGCGTTTGTGTCACTGTACCCCCGGAGTCCTCCCACGCCTAGCAACGAGGGCATCTCCATCAGTGACTACTACATCTTCAAAGAAAAGGTCAGTTCAATCTTCAGTGTATTTCAAGACGAAGTATGTTCAAGATTTTGTTGTGGCGGGTGGTAGTGCAGTGGTAGAATGTTTTAGCTGGAGCGAAAGACCCTGTGTTCAAATCGTATCCCAGGAGCCCGTCATCAATGTTCACAAAAGTTAATTTTCTATTGAATTTGGAAATGCTAATCTCTACAATCTCATGATTGGCCAAGAAGGGTTATCTAAATATTGATGAAATGTTTTGTTTTTAAATATTTTTAAAATATGTTTTTTTTTATGCAGAAACACAGAACGCGGAGTAGGTCTCGAGTCCGAGAGGTTCCCGAGTCTCGGTATCGCGACCAGGACAAGTCTGGCAAGAAGCACACTAAAGCTGGACCGGTCAGGATCTACGATGTCTCCGCCTTGCTGACAATCAATAAACAACTAGCTGAGAATTACAAGTAAGCAAATTGATTGAAAATGAAAAAATAAATTAGTGGTATGTATTTTTTTTTAAATTAAAATTATTATTTTGTTAATGTACTTTCTTTGATTCTTCTCGAAAGTAAGGGTGAAACATTTCCGCAGTGACATAAAGCATGAAATTGGTCAAAATACTTCGAAAAAAATGAATTACTGTAATATGAAATTTCATTGTATGTATTCATATTACAGAATGTCTATTTTATATAAATACTGTTGCAGGAATATATGTTATGTAATACTTTTGACCGCTTGCAGACTTGACCTGTCCGACTTCTCTGGGATGTGCAGTCACAATGCGGCCGCTGCTGCTGCTGTCGGAAGGAAAGATCTCGTACAGGTATCACTGATCAGTACTAATTTCCCTGTCACGAATATCATTGCACACTTGAATCTATCTTGCTCATAGCTATGAGAGCTCTTTTACTAGATACGACAGGTATGATTTCATTATAAAATTAAAGATTGAGTATGAAATCATACTAAAGTCAATGTTTTCATCATCTGGGGCCAGGTCTAAATTATGAATTATGCCTCACATAGTGTACAGTTTGGCCTTGAGATTATGAAACATTTTTTACTACAATATCGTCGTATATAATTTGTGATTGAGCATGAAAGCATACACCCAAAAAAGGTTTTGTTCAGAAATCTCCATTATATAATTTGACATCATGCTCCAAAACGTATGTAATATTTGGGCCAGTCCTACTGTATGTATTGATGCATGGTTTGTATTGGCAGGTGTGGAACTATGTCTCTGTGATGCTGCCGGCCAGTGTGGACCCTAGCCCCACCCCCACAGGAGCCCCGCCCTTCGCCATGTGTGCCTTCGGGAGGCCTCTGCTTAAAACCCTGTGAGAGACCCATGTAGATCTAACCAGAACACTTACCATGAGACACATACTTCTTGTAACAATAGTTTCAAAATATTGATCTTTTTCTTTATTTAGATATATTTTATCCATCGGAATATGATTGGAAGTTGTATTTTTGTTAACTTGAAAAGGGAGGTAATTCTCTAAAACCGTCTTATCCTGCTCTTTTGTTATTATGCCTAAAGTAAAAGTCAAGTTACCTTTTTTTATTATTATTATTATTATTATTATTATTATTATTATTATTATTATTATATGCTGATCCATTGATCAGGGTAATAATGTAGAGTGCTGAGCATTCTTTTGAGCTTGAATTTGACACAATATAAATGTACATTATTATATTATTATTATTATTATTATTATTATTTGGTTTCAAGTTTTGATTTGGTACAAATATAAAGCCACATTATTATTATTATATTATTATTTTTATTATTTTTTATTTTTTTAAATTATTTTTATTATTATTATTTTTATTATTATTATTATTATTATTATTATTATTATTTTTATTATTATTACATGCTTTGTAAATGGCACCAGTTCCAATAGAGCCTTGTGGTTACAGGTTGGATCACTACAGCAGCCTGTACGACGTTCAGACCCTGGCCATGCTGTGCTGTGTCTTCTGGAACCGAGACGACGTGAAACGGACCTCAGCAAGAACCACCTCCAAGTCTTCCATTGATTACATGCCTGCCAATGTGAGTAGCCACGTCGGAACAGCCACGTGTCATCGTACAGATATATTGTCGTGAAGAATCCTTAGTAACTCATTTTTCACGTATGGATGAAAGATTCCTGTAGCGATGTTCAAGAAACAAACCAATCAATTGTAATTTGAATTTTAAATTTATTTGCTAATTTTAATGAATTTGTATTTTCCCATTTTTATCCAATTAAAATTTATTATTGAATTTATCAAATTATTGTGATTTAAGACTAAAGTAATTTCTTATGTAACATTCTTGCTGTGAAAATGCTTAAATACTGTACAAAACGGTATTGTAACATCCCTACTCAATTCTATATAATCGTCACATATGGGTGAAAGAATCCTGATATGACGTAAAACAATAACTTACTCACCTTATATGTAATATACTAATATTAATAGTAACGTTATGGATTTCTATTGAATATTGACCAAAATCTCATCTCCCAGTATATCATAATTTAATTTATATCTCTAACAATGCAAATATTGAAACGTTTGATGTGTAAAATACTAATTTTGAAGTTTTCTTCATGTAAATAATTTTCAAAAGTTGTACCTTTAATTCCGACACTTATTTATGTATATCTTTTGATTTTGGACGGATGTACTGTGAATGGTTTGCAAGCTGTTTGTTGTTTATTTAGACAGATGCTAACATTACATATCTTGGCAGTAGCACAGATAGTGGGTGGAGCTTGCTGCGTAAGTCCTGACTGATCACTTGTCTCCCTTTGTTTGTTTTACCTTTCCTCAATGGACGGATGTTGACATGAATTCCACATAGTTTTCATGAAAAATTGTGTACCATACATGATGAAAGTGCTATGAAAGTGGCATGCTTCAGTATGAATATGATAGTATTTATCCGAGTCAGAATATTTAGTTTTGAAAACAGTTGAAAACAAATTAAAATTTGTGAGTATTTGTTGTCTGTAGTAGTTGGTGGGAATCATTTGACATTTGGAATAGATTATTTTCTTGGAATCAGTGACGACATCTTTTCCATTTCGGATTGGTAATATCGAGACAACTTGCAGCATGAACTTTGACCCCTAATTCAATCTAATTAAATACTGTCTTGTATATAGCTGGGCTTGCTCATTACAAGATTATAGTCACTCATGATGTCTTCCACAAACCAATCTGAACAGGTGACAACTCGTCCAAGCCGTGTAACCATCTTGATTGGTGCACATTCAGGCATTTCAGGCATTTCAGAATTCATATCCGATATACAATTGGTTATATCACCAGACATTCATGATTCAATCAAACATATTCGAAATGAAACCAAAACTGTTCAACTCGATTGGATGTTGTACGGAAACAGCTGTGCAGTAAATTTGTAATGAAGTTCCAAGATAGTATTTCATCAGATTGGGTGGTGTTTTGATAATATACCAACCCTTACAAGGTTGATGGGAACATTTATCTATTGTTTTGGACATGCCTTTTTCCATCCCATTTAGTATCACTTCCGTTACCAGGTATGCACAAATTGATACTGAAATTGACATAAAAAATTCATGATCAAGATATTTGAACTTTTATAAAATGTTTAAAATTTCCATGATGTGGGATGTTTACAATCTCACCTGTCAGTTCCATGCTGCGGTTGTCTCCCCTTGTTAATATGTTTCATTGGTTAATCAGACATCTACATTTCAGGATGACGGAACAGGTTTGTACTATAGTAGTTAATATAGCTTCAGATAACTGATACTGAAATGGAACATTTCACTTGTTATTGGATCGAACTACGTAAAAACGACATGTTATAGTTTCGATTTAAATTTTTTCATATAGTTTCTACAAAATTCAGATCATTTAGATCCAGTAATAGATTTATAACAAGTGGTTTGTTTGACCATATGCAATTTGCTCATATTCTTTCTGTTTTAAATAGGCAAAGATAACTTTGATTGTTAATTATGTAGCGTTGCATTTCAAGTTATATACAAGCTGACTAATATAACTAATAAAACTCACCAATGTTTTGGTGGTGGTAAAAAAAAAGAAGATAATGATAGAATATTTTAATTCAATGTTAAATTTTCTGCGATTAGAAACTAGGTCTGGTGAACATGATAAAAACGTAATTATCTTTGGATTTATTTATTTACCGGTATTATTAAGAAATTGTATTAGAAATGATGGTTAGTAAATAATTAATAACAAAAATTTAACCTTTTTTTAATCTAGAAGTGAAGCTATTTGAGCTATTTACAATGATCTTCAATGCTCTCTCTCGGGCGAGATAGGCAAGCTTCAAGTGATGAATGACAGAGTTTATGAATAAAAACATATATTATATACACCTATGTTAGGCATGCACTATTGTGTGCACCATAATACCTGCACTTGCATCATTGCGGTGTTAAATATTCAACAACTTCATACTGTTGTATTTATCGCTAATATATAATAATAATTTAATATGATAAATGTATTATCAAATATTGTCTTCTAAAAACAATACCATTTTCATTACTAGTTAAATGTATTTTTCCATTATTAACATTGGAGATAAGTTTATCTTTTATAATAATCTATAAATCGTTAATTTATGAAAAGAACATAGAGCAGACAATTATTCAAATGTGTTTTTTTTGGATCTAATTCGTCGCCTATGGGTGAGATATTCCTGCCGCGACGTTAAAACATTAATTCATTCATTTTATCTAATACTGTATTATATTTTAATATTGGTTCAGTAGACCATTTTATTTGCATGCTTTGTCAATAAATAAACACCTGATTGTTCATAGGCTATAAACCTAGTCTCGGTAAGTTTTAAGTATTAACATTGTCAAAACCATACTAACAAACCCAGCTTATCTTTCGCAGTATAGCAATACTATGCAGCATTCCTATACCGTATATATCGTCTATATACTTAGAAGTATAAACATCTTTTTAAAATATATATTCAACACAATAAATTGAAAAGAAATTATTGAAGAGAAATCAAATCTTGATATGAAACCTTTGGATAGGTGATGTTTTAAATACAAAAATATTATGGCATGGGGGATTACTGTACCACACACATTCATTATGTTTGCCAATTTTGTAATTTTGAACGTAAGCAAACTTGTGTTGTCGTACAGTTAGATTCACATGTAACCTGGTACAATGTACTAAGCATTTTGAAGGGATCGTTTAAGAAAAGTTGCGCTTTCTTGTCAATTTCACGATTAATAGTCGATTTAGATGAATTCACACTGACTTTCTTTCTGCTCTATTATTGTTAACCCTCTTTCTGCTGGCGATAACCAGAGATGCCGTACAGAGTAGACTGTGGTTAGTCTGGTAGGACAAGGGTTAATTGCAGTCCTCTGCTCTCTGGGGGTGTCTCCAGCAACAGGAAGGTTAACGGTCACATGCATATCTTTTGCTAGGCTTAATATTAGGCTTTTGTATATTGATGGCCTCCCTATATCTATTGCCTCTATAGTACAGGTGCCCATGTTACCAAGTCTGAATCCATGTATTACTACTGAACCAAATGTAACCTATTCCTCCACCCATGTCTATAATACACACCTCTATATGATACCGTACACACACATTATAACACTCGTAATCCCATGTTAACCCGTGGTAGAATCGTACGTTCGATTTTACCTCCCTTATGAGTTTTTGTGTGCGTGTGTGTGTTTTGTGAATTATCTTCCGATGAAGAGACACCAACAAGGATATTATTTTGATATTTACTTGTTTGCCGAATTCTGGTTCTTTTGTACATCCGAAATATTTTGTGTTTGGTCGTTGTACGGGTGTTCCGTGTTATTCGCTGGTATGGCCTGCTTTGCCAAGTCGGTGCATATTTTGGTTGTCAGTGTAATTTTGTGACGGCAAATATTGTGTGCGTGTATGAATATTGGTATGTATGTGCGTGTTTGTCTGTCAATCTGTGCTACTGTGCTATAAATAGAGTTTGTTTCAGCTATGGCTATGAGATGATTGGCAGTATGGGATTATTGTCTCTGCTCATCAATGGTTGTCTGCTTCCCGCAGTGGCTATGGTTAACACGAATCCATGGCTTCCACAGACATTGTATGCACTGCTAGATAACAATCGGTCATCGTCACAATTTCTAACAATTTACAGACTAATTACATGTATTCTTTATTGATTGTAGGAACAATTGTAAAACAAACACATGTTAGTCATGCAATTAAATTTATATATATATATATTTTTAAGTAGCTCACATTCACAGTGAAATTATTAAAATGGGCATTTCTTAAAGAACCAATCATTGATGCATTGTAGCAAAACCTGAGGAATAGTATGGAATAGTATGGCATACCGTAGTATTACCACGTATGTGGCAAATAGCATAAACATTACTGCAGAACAGACTAGAGCGTATTTTCAGCAGCACTGTAAGGGTTAATGTGCCACAGGTTGGTGATCAGAGAAAAGAGTTGCCGAGTGGAAAATTCCTTTATGAATTGTAGGACTGTGTACAGTTTGTGAGCATCATATTTCCTGTATTGATCTGCGGACAATATTGCGTACTATTCTTCATAATACCTGTCATGTCACACTCCAATAACTTCCACACTTTTTCCCTCCTGTGGTCTATACTACATGAGTGCTCTTGCTGTGACGTAAAGCAATGACTCACTCACTCATTCACTACTTCCATATTACTACTACTATTACTACTATTATTACTACTATTACTACCACCACTACCACTACTACAAGTATTACTGCTAGTACCGCTATAGCTCCACAACGTGCACAATGTCTGTAGAAAGCCAAGGAGCTAGATGTTCTCCCTGCCTCACTCCTGTGACCTTCTCTCTTCACAGTACAATCCCTATCATACAGTGTCATCAGTGTCCACACTCCTGAAGGGATTTAAAGCCAGTAAGTCCAACGTGTCCCCGCTGTGGCCACTCACCGTGCTCACACTTGCTCTCTCCCGTCTGTCGGGCTCGCTATACTCCTCCTGTGTCTAACGTAGGGCCATGCCGTTCAACCCTTCAGTTCGCCATCTGTTGTCACAACTATCTGCATGATTTGTGCTTTGAACATCCAGTGTGATTTTAAATTTTTAATGTTTAATTTTTATTTTTTAAAAATTTTATTTAAATAGATGCTATTTGTTTTTGAAACAATTTTATTTAGAAATAGATTTACTTTTTTTTAAATATATTTTTGGAATGACTTTTACTAGATAATTCTTCAAGCTTTATTGAATGACTTTTTTTCTCTAAATAATTTTATGTATGAATATTAATAGTGATTTTTGTTTTATTTTTTTATGTGATCAATATGTATGGTCTTATCAATTTTTATGATGCTGTAGTTGTTTAGCTGTTGGTATGCTTTGTTTTTGTGTAGTGATACTTTTCTCAGAATAATGTTAAACAATATTGCATTGATATTACCGTATTATTAATCCTAATGGTGTACAATCATAATTTTATTTTATTTTTTTATTTAACATTTGATTATACATGTATTTAAATAAAAAGTCTTACGACACAAGATAGTTTCATCTTCTGGCAGAATGACATCCGTTTTCCCATCTTCGTGTAGGTATTCTGATTCGGAACTCTTTTGTGCCGTATGCCGTTAACTTCTGCCAGATAGTTTATACAATAGATTCCATATACATTACAAATACATGTATATTACAAGTAGATAACAAGTAACATAATATTGCCGGTCACAAAACTTGTAATATTTTAATTTGATTTATATTCTTAAATAGTTTCGTACTGCGAAGACATACGTCTTGGAACTATTTCAAATACTTTAACATTAACAGTTGTATTGCTTATGGTCGTCTAGCTTAGTTCAAATATTATTTTTAAATTCCCATAGAACAGAATGGCATGGTCTATGTAACTGGTCTGTTTTCCTCTGTGACGAGCTTGTGCTAAAACTGATTTACTAACCAGAATTCACAGATATTTGCTTCTCCAGTAAACTATTCAAAAGTAAACAGATTTTTCATTTGATATGTGGTTACAGTAGAATTGTGTTTAAAATGGCAGTAATTTCTACTGTTAGTACTGGTACTACTGGTACGGTAATTTTAAATTTATTAAATAGATATCATGCATATTATGAATGTTTAAAAAAAGATGCAATACTTTAAGTATGCAAGTATATAATGGTTTAATTATCAATATTGTAAAGTTTTATAAATGCATGATTCTCAGTTATATATTACATAAAATCTTAACTATGATGTACGTATGTAAACATTAACACATAGTGGGCTGTTCTTTGGTCAAGTTCACACTGAATGCAGCCTGTTTATCATGCTCAGCATCATTTCAATTCCAGCATGATTCTATTACCATCATTCTATGGCTACACTTTGATGTATTGGTTGCAGTATTGACACTGGCATGTCTCATGTACCAAGGAGTCTGTCAAACACTTCACAATTTGTAGTTCGTATTTTATCCAGTTCATTTCGTAATAGTGTACGTAAACCATTCTTGTAGCTTTAACCCTCTACTTGCTGGATTGGACACAAGCACTGCTGTTTAAGGCATCTCCAGTTGCCTCCAGCATGGAGAGGGTTAACAGATTATTATTCATTTAAATATTTAATGAATACTTAGTTTGTAAGAAATGTCAGTTGTCAGGTAAATTCTACCAACGTTAATTAATGTCATTCTGCTGTATCATTTGTTAACATACAAAGGATGGATCATCGTACCAACGAATACTATTTAAATTTGGTTATGATACAAATATAATATGGAATAAAATCATTTATTTTATTATAGCATAAAATCATTATTTCACATGTATACATATACCATAAAATCATTATTTGACATAAATATAACACAATCAGTTTTAGGCGTTACATTACTACACAGTTTTAGGCGTTACATTACTACACATACTGCTTATATCTGTCGTGGAACCTTACATTATATACTTTATGCTGTATCTATCTTAGTGCATATTTCATCTGAAGAGGCTTGCATCTGTCATGGAACATTATATACTTTACGCTGTATGTGTCTTAGTGCATATTTCATCTGAAGAGGCTTGCCTATTTATTCCTTCTTGCGAGTGGTGGGAGTGAAGCCTGAGATTCACGTTCATTGAGTGGACAGTCCAATAGGAATGAGAGAAACACCTTTCTGCACATTCTCGAGGATTTGTACCTGAAAATTATTTTTCCGAATCATACTTTGCCAACAACTTGTTGTCACTGGTTATCTCCCCTCTGTTCATGGAGTTGTCTTCCCGTATATATTCTCATCGCTACACATGGGTACTCGCTTTTTATGTTGGTGGTAGTGATAGCGAGTTGATCACACGTTTTGATGGTCTTTCTACATGATAATTAACAGTATTATGGCAATAGAAATAAATGTGTGATGATAGTAGAGCTCTAGGTAAGCTTTTTATAGTTTGTAATTTATCATTAGTTTAGTTTCCAATGAGGCGTTTTACCCCGAGATTATGGAACATTTTTTATTTCATGATTTCATGCTCAACTGAATTTTATTCACAAATCCACAAATAATTTTAGCTTGAGCATTAAATCTTATTCAAAAAGGTTTCATAATCTCATGGCTAGATATTTTGAATGGAAAAAAAAAGCAATTTCTGTAGCATTTTCAACAATTCATGTACCCGTACATAATTTATGAAAATGGCATATCTAGAGCTCAGTGTTGCCGTAGTCCGCATGAGACTTTGGACAGATTGTTCTGTGATACTGGTTGGGTGCTGTAATATCTCTGCTTCTTCTACAACCCTGTCTACATCCCAATTCCTACTCTTTGCTTCGCATTGAAATACTCTTCACCAGCATCTGCATTCATTCCCTGTCGCACTCTTGAGTTGAATTTTAATGATTTGAAAATTCTACATGATTTATGGTTGATTTTGTTTTTTTAATACATACATATTTCTATTTTTTTTATTGTTAAAGTAAAAGTTTTAAGTTCAATCATTGACCAGGTTTCATAGTTGACATTTATTAAAAGACGGAAAGTAATTTGAACAACTAGGCCCTGATGCTTAGAACAATTTAGCTACGATTGATTGTAAGTCAAAATGTATTAACACTACACGTGCAAGTCCAGGGCTATAATCAACTGTAACTACCACTATTGTTTGTAAAAGCCCCTTGTACATCAAGTAAGTCAATCAATCAATCGATCAAAATATACATTTATTAAGCGCCGGTATCCAGCTAGCTGCTCACGCCCTTGGAGTATTGGGTCCGGTTGTATGAAACTCAATGCAGGAATAACGGCTAATGACATCATTAGTTAATGGCACTTTCATACAACTGGGCCAAATTCTTCAAATCTACCATATCAATTCCCATTTGAAAGAGAGAGAAAATGTATCCGTAAAACAAATTTCCAAAATATTTTGGCCTCATTGGAGTCACTATAAAATCTGGTCGGGTCGGTGTCCTACATTTGCCACTCAAGGCCGACTAAATCGTAATCATCGTGTCTCGTCCCGTCTCTAGCCACACACCATGCCCAGCCCCCACAGGCCCCACAGGCCCCACTCAGCCCTCGGGGCGCTCAGCTTCTACCCACACACGGGGTGGGACCTCTCTCCGAGGTTGCCTCACACCCAAACCTTTCAGCACTGTTCAAACAAGGTATGTCCATCTAGGGGATCTATTTGTGTGTCATCAGTTTTTTAATGTTTTTTTTAACCATTTCACATAAGTTTTTCTTCAGTTTAATAAATACTAAGCTGGTTTTCTTTATTTATTAAAACTTGCTATTTGGTAGTGACGAAATTGTGTTTTAAAAATTTGGAACAAGCATGGACTTGGTACTTATTTTAACAGAATTAATATTATGGCCTAAACTTAGGTAACTAACTACTAGTAAAAGTAAGGTTTATGTGGTTAATTGTGTATTTACTATTTATGTACCCTGTTTTAAACACTAACTATTTTAATGAAAATAATTCAGTTAACCCTTTCATTGTCTGATTATAATTTTCAGGCATTGATGGGTCAGAGTGGTATCAATTAATATTTTTTAGTTTTCACTTTATATACTAAATATAAACGGGGAACTGCTCATTAGATATTGGCCACTTTTCAAGGGTCAGTAGAGAGTAAGGGCAGATAACTCTACTGTTACATTTTGGCCGTAACCATTGGGAGTTTGCTGTGTTTGTATTCTTGTTTTACTAACACTGTTAAGCTTGCTTCTGTGCTCAGAGCTTTAGTGTACATTGTTGTCCAGTTTTAGGCTGAAGGCGCTTCTATCACTGATTTGGAGTTTTAAGAATTTCACTCATATCGTCAGTTTCAGAATGAGATATGGTTCCACATCGTTCACTTTGCACTGAGATGAAATGTTTTGTTTTGAGACCTGTCACATACTGACATATACAGATCTATTTATAAACACTTTACTTTATTTGTTAATTAAGCTGGTAGCATTCTATCCAAATTTGTCTGCGCATTAACGAGATATATGCTGTCGCTAAGCTTCTATATATCGCCTTACTAGTCTGCCACACTCCCCAAGCATATCTGCATACCATCATCTGCTATAGAACTGGCATTCTGTGTTTACATTCTGTCTAGTCTGTGTCATCATCATATGTACACAAGTCTATCAAGAGGGTTATCACATGATCTGGAGAAGGGTTTTTGTTTGGAGGAATACCAATAGTTCTCCCAGAAACTACCTTTTGACAACTACTATTACAAAGTATTGTTGTGTTTATGATATAAGAATTTTTGCATTTAGAAATCACGCGTGAAAAGCACATCTATGGAGTATTTGTATAATAGTTTGCTACCAGCTTTAAACTTCATATTTTCTGAGCACATACACCTTTCAAGCTCAGTGTGAGCAAGCATGGGCAGTTTCCAACATCTATGATCTTGCATAATCTTGGGTTCATGTTTAATATTCTAAATATTGAATGGTCAGAATTTGCCATAATATTTAATTACGTGATGAATTGAAATGCTTTATGAACTCAATTATGGCCACTTTATTTGTCATATTTGGTTGTGACAGAATTCTAGTGATCATTTAAAATTCTTAGTCCTATATAATCACTTATGATACTTAGAAAGTAAACAGTATACATTTACATTTTAACATGTGTTACCATCCTTGATGTTTTAAAATGCTATTATTGCATCATTTATTAAATATGTATCCAGGAACATATATCTTGTCAATATATAATTTTGTAAGTTGTTTTTTTTGTATGTGAAGACTAGATAAATATATTTATATGGTTTGAAGACTTTTTAACCATAGCATGAAAAATAATGCATTGAAAACAGACTTGAACAAGTTCATGCATCACCCCATTAGCAGAGAGTGTGTTTGTGTGATGTTAATGTTGTTTGTGCTGCTCGCGGAGTTCTTTACCCCTGAGTGTGTGTTCTGTCCAGCTGTGATGAAGAACAAGCGGTCAAACAGCTGGTCGGAGAGTTGTGACGACTACCGGATCCTCGAGGACCAGGATCCCGCCGAGAAGGCCGTGCAGCGGGAACAGGACCTGCACGAGAACAACTGCAGGTACGAGCGTGCTGATTGGTCAATATAGCCTGCCACTGATTAGTCAAAATAGGCTGTCACTGATTGGCCAATATGGACTGTCACTGATATAATGATCCAATGGATGGAATGATTTTTTTCTTTCTAAGAGATTGTAAAGACAGTGCACAATCCAGTGAAATAATGTATCATGACATGTCTTTCAAAGTTCTCAAAGTTTTCAAAGAAATATTTTTCCTCAATGCATTTATGCACTTTTTTTGTGTAAAACAGTTTGTTCATTCTGAACACTCAATGTCATTCATTTTGAAAGTGAGTTATCTCCCCTTGTGGCAGGATGTTGGACCCGAGCTTGTGCGGGCAGTACGACATGTACAAGAAGGCGTACGCTCACATCCTGTACTGCTGGGGGCTGCACAACCAGGCCACACACATGCTCAAGTTCATCTCCACACCACCCACACCACACAAAGGAATAGGTGAGAGGCTACGGTGGCAGAGGCCCGTGCAGCGCAGACTCTTTCGAAGATGAAAGATAATACTGAAATTGGAGCACGCGTCTTCCAGTTTGCCTCTTCCGAAAACGGAATATTCTTCTGAAGTTAAGCACTCGTATTCTGTGCGTGCGATTTGGCTTGTCTGAAAACGTCAAATACATCTGAAATAGTTAAAGCCCTGGCCCATGATTTCTTGAGAAAAAAACTTGAGTTTGAAATTTTGTTCGACTGAGACTCCCATTGACTCAGTGCTGTAGCTTAAAACCTCAGCTGGATTTACAGTAGAATCCAGATTACTATGATCTATTTATTACTACGAAAACATTTTTCTATACCTTAGATATCTTCTGCAATCATATTGAGTTGAACAGAATGTGATGCATGTGTATCTTATTATTATTTGCATACACTGAGGAAGATAATATGCTTGAGATGTAATGAAGAGCTTATTCTGATGAGAATATGGGATTGAGATGTATTTACAGCCATAATATTCTCTTTCAGAATTCCACGTGGAGTGTGCTCGATGTAAATACGAGGTCCGCGGGCCGCAGTGCATGTCGTGTAAAAGCCTGGCGTTTAAATGTGTCATATGTCATCTGGTGGTCAGAGGTGAGAAACGTGCAATGTCGTCGATGAATGTTATTATCTCCCTTGGTACAAATATAGAATTGCCTCCCTTTACACATGTTCAAAATATTGCTGCCACCAAATACATTTCAGCAGGACTAGTAACTTTCTACAAGAAGTTTTGAAATAAAAACATTAGCTTTCAAAATTAAAGTATTTTCTATATTTTCCCGTAATAATTGAAAATTGAGATTTAATGGTAGGTTAATATTTCAGTGAGTTTTGAACAATGTTGACAGTCAAACTAGACATTACAACTTTATGAATATTCTTGTCAATGTGTGTTTCAGGTGCAGCCAATTTCTGCATCGCGTGTAGTCACGGTGGTCACACAGAGCACATGGCCGACTGGTTCCGCTCCGAGTCCGAGTGTCCGACTGGCTGTGGGTGCCAGTGTCTACAAGCTAGCCAGGCCTTGTGACAGTGACTGGACAGCTGACCGGCTGACCATAAGCAGCCTCTGTGATAGCCTGATGACTGAGAGAATCACATGGAGTCTGGATGATTACAAGTGCAGTCACATATTGGAGATTGGAGACAAGTGCAGTCACATATTGGAGATTGGAGACAAGTGCAGTCACATATTGGAGACAAGTGCAGTCACATATTGGAGATTGGAGACAAGTTCGGTCACATATTGGAGACCAGTGCCTGAACACAAAGTTGTCACCTGCATTATGCCTGCTTTGCTAATAAGATATTGTTTGTCAGACATTTACCACATGGCTAATCAAGTCGTCCATCTTTAAGCATTGCTGTATTCCGATTGGTGTATGGTTGCTATGACTACCTGGGCGAGTGACAGGTTAATTGTCTCGGACTTGAACTCGCCATCTTTACGATAATGAAAATGGATTCAAGGACTAAGACGTGTACAACACAATCGAGATGTTCTAGTCTGTGCGTGGTTCTCCAGCATCAGGAAAATAAACCAGTGACTTCAGAAAGACCCACTATACCAGCATCTCGCTGTGCGTGATGGACTATTTTGTAAAACTTCTTGTGCAATAGTATTGAGTGAAAGAATGTGATGTGTGGAGGAAATGTTCAGAGTCGTGTGTCGGGAATTACGTAGATTACTATTATTTCTGAATAGTTTAAGTGTGAATGTATGGAAGGCATGTGTTGACATTTCTTGATATATCTGATGAACCTTTTTTATAATCATGATATTGAAATAACAGCTATCAAAAGTTGATGTGCTAATGTTTATGTTATCAGTTCCGACGGAATGAATCATCTTGAATAATAAATCCACGTGAAAGTCTTTCAGTTACAATGTCGAGCATGGACGATAGGGCGGTCACGATTCACCGATGTACCGGTCATGAGGTTGGCATGTCGTGACGCCCCTAATGAACAAGGTTAATGAACTTAATTTTGCATCAATACTGAGGAACTTGATCATGTTTTGAGTTATAATTCTTGGTGTGGTTATTTGTGGACGATTATTTGATAGGTTAATGCTTTAGTACTGCCGTGTGAAATTGACAGACAATTCTCCACAGTACGGCTGAAAGCAATTCATTATTGTTTTTGTTGTCATGGTTGAAAGGTATTCCTTGAGCTGCCAAATTGAATCTATCCATGTTGTTTTGAATGTGTGTATATTGTATGTCAGGATTAATACTATTATGTCAATAATAATGTCAATGTGTATATTTATCATGCACTAAATACAATATTGATGACATGCTCATAGTGCTATATTAATACCCCAGTCAATGGAACAGTGTGTGTCCACTTCCTCCTTCAACTCCCTGGAGAGTATGCAATCTAATCTGCTATTTTCCAGCACTAGAAGGTTGTTTTATTACTGATTCCCTGCTGGGTGATAGACAGGTTTTAAATCTTCATTTAAGGTCACAAAAAGGACATGACTGGTCATTGTTGAAATTGAAATTAAAAATAAAATATATATTTGCACTGAAGATTTTTATTATTCTTTTAAAAAAAGAATGCAATTCAAGAAAATTACTGTTCATTCTTTTGAAAATATAATATATTGCATACATTCTTAAAGGGCAAGACCATAATAGATTATATTATTATCTTCTCAGAAATATATAAAAATACTGCTGTTTTTAGCTCCTTGTATTTTATTTTTAAAATTGAAA